>JAKCPI010009490.1:0-14665 GCA_023213315.1 Euborellia annulipes | reverse complement strand
AAAGCATATATTTTTGAATTTTAATCAAAATCTAAAAAAAAAGCTTCGTGTCACGTGCCAGGGGGATGCCTAACTTAAATATAAAATTTCAACCTCCTTGCCCTTTTCGTACTTGAGATATTTTGTTCACAGACCTACAGACACATACATTCACACAGACAGACCAAGTTGCGAAAACCTTTTTTTGGACTCCGGGGACGTGTGTTTTACTGACGACTACATTAAAAAATTAGCTTTTAATTTTCTCAAAAAATTTCGATTAGGCCTAAATCTTAATTTATTATAAGTAATTTCTTAAATTTTAATTCAGTCACATTTAAATACAAACGTTAATTGCTCATTAAATCGAGTAATACAGATTGAAGTTTGGAATTCAATTTGGCGATATCCCATACAGTTTATGTCCTTTGGACGCTGCATTGCAGTATATGAGAAAAAAGTCGATCGAACTAAAAAAAAAGAGTTGATTTTAGTGTTGTGAAATAGGGAGCAGAGCAGAGCACCCGAGCAGATTTGTTCAAACTATCTTCTTCTGACCCTCTTGGTAAGCAAAATAGAGAGGGTTCCCAAGCTGGCATTTTAAAATGAGATTTCCTGCCGGTGAAGAGTTTTTCATTAAATATCCTTCAATAAATAAATAAATCAATTTAATAAAATAACTTAATCAATTTAAATAATCGGATGTGATACACTAATACTTTTTCTTAATATTTAAATATCAGTTTTTTTTTTATTTGAATGCTCAGGGGCCCACAACTTGTGGGTACGTGGATGGCGACCACGAGCTACCCGAGCTGGGACTAGACTTCTATTCTTTACGTCATGTAAAGTCCCTTGCTTCTATATTTTTAACAGGCGTCAGACCGTGCGACGGGTCGGCCTGTTCTATTTCTTTCGGTCGTAAAAAACCCGTTCCCTCCGCCGACCGCGCACCGCAGGAATAATAAAGGCGAAGAAAGAAGAAGAAGAAGTTGAGTTTTGAATTTGAGTTCTCTCGGATGGATGCTGGGTTGCCTATCTACAGGCGGATTTATCATTTTACTTTCTATATAGACTCACTTGTCTATATATTAGTAAAAGTGTAAAATAGCTGTTATAATATATTAATCGCAAGGAAGGTAGATCTGCAGTTAGAAGAATAAAAAACTACTTTAATTTCTTTTGGTCCACGTTTCGGACGCCAATCGGGTCATTCTTCGGGACCAAAAATTGTTATAAAACACATATAGATGTTGTTGTGTAATATATAAAATATTTGAACAATATTGAAAGAGGTATCTTCTCTGTGCGTTATTGTTTCCAATTGGAACAGAGAGTTCATCTCGTACACAAAAAGATGCCTCTTTGAATATTGTTCAAATATTTTATATATTACACAAAATTTATGTGTGTTTTTTTAACAATTTTTGGTCCCGAAGAATGACGCAATTGGCGTCCGAAACGCCGACCAAAAGAAATTAAAATAGTTTTTTATTCTCATGGCTTCAGATCTACCTTACGATATTTTTTTAGTATTTACTACTGAATTAATAACTAATGTAATTAAATTAAATAAATTTTACAAAAATATTAGCCCTCGACGAGTTGCTCAAAGAGAAGACATTAGCTCCTCGTGCCTATGGTCCCACTTCCCGTCCCAAGCGAAAATTTCATTTGAATTGGCTAACAATCATTTGAAATGAATAGGGAGAGGTCTAAATGGCTTTAGATACCGAAAGACTTTTTAATACATTGGTTTTCACTACTTTGGCCATTATAAAATAAATATGTTTTCTAAAAATGTCGGCCATGCCTGGTCTAGATGTCAAGGAAGGACCTTGACATCAAGTGAGGGTACTTGACTGCTAACAGATAAACAGTCATAAAGGTTCATCCCATAATTCATAAAGGTGCTAAAAGGGAAAAAATAAATTTGTGATCAGATATTAAAGAAATTTGATTATTGAAAATCATAGATTTCTATAGAACATATACTATACATACATACATACATTTTTATATATAATACAATACATTGATATTTTGTGTTCTCATTAAGAATATTAGAAAATAAAAGAATAAATTTGACTTTATTTTTTTTACCTTTTTACAAAAGGATTTCTTTAAAAGATATCTTAACGATAAAATAAGTAATGTTCTTTAAAAAAAATATCATAATAATAATGCAAACTCTAAAGGGTGAAAATAATTTTCTTTGCAAATTTCATGGTAAACTAACTCGAGTTAAAAATGATAAAAACGAGGCGTTCGTTTGTTATGATAAAAGAACATTTTTTGCCCAACTTGGAGCTTGCTGCATATGGCTTCAGCCCTGTTGGGTTATCGCTGAGCTAGATATTCATAACGTCATATAAGCAGAACGAAAGAAAGCTGCAAGGAAAAAAAATATATATTATATAATGTATAGATATATAGTGAAAAGAAAAATACAAAGCGAAGTACAAATACTTAAATCGATCAAGTTAACTTGTATTTCTCTTTTATTTCTTTTATAGAAATTCAATCAATAAGAGAGAATTTAAATGAAAAAAGAATTCAAAATTTTTTATATAACATAATACTTACTCAAATTTATTTAACCCATGGATTTATATTTATAAGAACTAACGTGTGTAAGGAAGTTTAACTTCAAAAACATATTCTGTTTTTAGAAGACGACGATTAAACAAATAAACTTCGGATTAGGGATCTATGTTGCAACACAACTTGTGTTGCAGCAAAAAATGATTCAATCTACCTACATATATCTTCTGAGATATAAAGTGGGAGATGCTCTTATCCCAAAAGATACAAGACTTTTTCTTACCTATAACTTATCTGGTATATATATACTGCATAAAGATATAGAAAAATTCGATGTCAAGACATTGATGGAAATACACGTTTTTGGTCTCCTGAGTCCAAAAAAGTAGATTTTGTGGCAAATGGTCTGTCTGTGAACAAAATATCCCAAGAACGAAAAGAGTAAGGATAGTGTTTCCCAACCTTTTTGGTGCAACCTAAGGGCCCCACCTAAGACTTTCTCAATTTCTTGTCTCCTTCCCCCTAATACCTAATTTTGAATATTCAAAAATTGGATTGTTCACTAAAGAAACTTGATAAGGAGACTGAGGCTAATCGGATAAGCTGCGGATTACGAATGATGCTCTACAATTCTCGAATTCAAATCCTACTTGTCCTGAAAATTTTCAAACATCGCCAATTTCTCCCCCGTTTTTCTGAAATTGGAGTTAATCTCTGTTGAGGTAGGAAAATTAAAAAAAAAATATATAAATAATAGGTTTTAAGAAGAAAGAAGAAATTATTGAGTAAACAAAACAGCAAGTAAATTTTCGAATTGTCCCTCTATGGGGCATGGACCTCACGTTGGGATACACTGAGCTAAGAGGTTGATATTATATATTTAAGTTACGTAGTTGGGTACCACCCCTGGCACATTATACGATATTATTTTGAACAAAATCGGCAAAGTGTTCTAGTATTTTACTGATGTTCTTTTTCAGTTTTTTTTTTTTTTTTTTTTTTTTTTCAATTTTTTTCAAAATTTACTTATCTAACGATTTTGATTAAAATTCATAAATCACTTATTTTTCAGATGCTCTTTAAAAAATGTACCTTACCACTTGACTGAAACCGTGGATTCGCTTCCCGTCGTAAGCGAAAAAAATTAATTTAAATTGAATTTGTCTTAAAAAATAAAAAAAAAAGATGATGAAAAAAGCCTTAAACAATTTAAAAAAAAGTACCCTATTGCCAGAAACTAAATATATGTCAACACAAAAAATCTGGCGGGACAAGTACAAAACTCAACTTTCAATTTTCGAAGATGACAGAAATTTGTTTGCCGGGCTACCACTCACACTTTTTTTCCTTTGAAAATATTAATGAAAAATTAATAAATAAAATAGAATAAATCTGAAGAATACAAGCCGTTGATCGCACAATTGAATTTTTCGGATTTATGCCCCAACTCTACTTTGAGCCTGAGGCAGCAGAGTTTAGTCCTTTGACCCCGAGTTCCCAACAAGTATCATTTTTTTTCTAAAACGGCAAAAAATAACGATCATATTTTACATTTGTCATATTTGAATGATCAAAAGCATTTTATCAAAATAGTATTAATACTTTTTGGATCATTTTAAGAAGATTTCGGTATACTTTTTTTTTTTTTTTAAATAAAAAATTTCTAATTATTTGATATTTAATTGGTTGCTCTATTCTATTCTTAAAATACAGAGCTCGGATCTTTTTTTTTTTCTAGTTAAACTCAATTTCCTCATGCTTCTCATCTCTCTTGTGATTATTATTTCTCCTTTCACATCAAACACAGAATTTTATTCAAAGAAGAAATCGAAATTCATTTCCGGATCAAAAAAAAAAAAAAAAATATGCATACACATAATTAAATTTCAATACTCTATTCGAAAAGATATTAAAAAAAAGAGACAAAATTTAATTTTAAAAATTATAAATTTTAAAAAACAAAAGGTTTCAAAAGTGAGTGTAACAATCAATATAGGAATAGTCATAAAATCTTTCTTTTATCCCCTGATCTAAATCTAAAAATAAAATTTGATATTTTATTTTAACCAAATAAGTTTACCTATATAAAAATATTTAAAGTAGGTATTAAACATTCATTGGATTACAATAGGAACATGAAACTATAATTAACATTGTTTTTGAAATATGTTTACAATAAAAATTTTTTTGCCAAATAAATCCTAATTTCACGATGAGTGGCTGAATCAGTGGCATCATTTGGGGGGGGGGGCAGGGGGTCATTTGCCCCCCCCTCCCAAGGGCTCTGACTTTTATAAAATTTTATATTATTCTAGATAAAATCTTTCAAAATATATCTACGAGTATATAAACTGTACAAAATTAAACAATTAATTAAATTAAATTTCTTTTGGCTCAATTTGAGTACATATTTGTAAGTAAATTTTAAGAAAAAAAATGTTTGCCACCCCCAAGAAAAAAATTTGCTCCTCCCAAGAAAAAGTTGAAATGACGCCACTGGGGTGAATTCGTTTCATTACTCTAAACAAATTTTATTCTTTTCGCTGAATTCCAATTCCTTAATATTAGGCTCTTCTTTTTAATATTTATTAATTTAAATACCCGACAAAAGTTACGGTGTCCGTGGGAGTTGAACCACGGATCCACCGATTTGTACTTAGTGAGCCTTAATTTCTTATTTAGGCTATTCTTGTTTAAGACCCCTGATGTTTTACACATTCATCATTTGTAAATATTTTTTTTTTTAATCATCAAACCAGGTATTTTTTTTTCTCTTCTTCATGATTGCCTTTATAGAGATAATTCCTGTTTATAAGTTATTAAATTGTTTATAAAATGATAAATTCCAGATGATCAAAAAACCAGAATTGTTTATAAAAAAAAAAAATTTTTTTTTTAATCGTTTAAAAATAATTTCTAAATATTTAGAGTGACCTAGAAATTTGCTTAGTTAAGCTTCCAGAGATGGTTGCATTCTGGGTGAATAGCGAAAAAATAAAATAAAACAAACAGGAAATTAGTAAACACTTCATCCTGTTATTCCGTTACATTCATGTATCAAATTATATTTGCGAAAATTTAGGCCCTTAGGGCTGCTATGCACGACTGATAAAAACTCTATCATTTTATAATTTAATTTTTTTTATTTGATGCGTTATTTTTGAATGTTATCTGATTTAATATAAAAAAAAATAATAATTTTACAATAAATAAAATATTGATGTGATAGCCTCTAGTCAATTGGCATATGGAATAAAAGTTACTCATCGCGCGGATTCTAAATTATCCAGTAAAAAAAAAAAAAAAAAGTGATTAAACTTTATTTTGAGTAGTTTTTTTTTTTCTAATCGATAGATAATTTATTTTAGATTTAAAAAATAATAGCAATATATGCAAAAAATAAAAATTAATAATATACGACACATATAAAAGCTGATGGAGATGGAGGTTCAGTTCTCAATCAAATCGATAAAACAAACGAATAAGCGCTCTTTTTAAATAAATGTAGGATATTTAAATCAGGATAATTAATAAAAAGATAATAAAATGTGTCTCAGATACCAAAATATATTTTACAATTGTAATAATTAATAATAACTTGGCAGTTTTAAGAAAGTTTTTCGAAATTAAAAAAAAAGAAGAATTTTAGCCATTTGAATCTCGAAAATGTTTTGGAAAATTAATTATAAACAAAATTAATAATTATGAATTGAAAAAGAAATATGCCCTCAGGCTTGGTGTAGTGGCTAGCGTGCTGGCCTTGTATACCAAGGGTCGCAGTTTCGCATCCGAGGATTTTATTTAAACCCTTTGGATGCCTTAAATAAGAATGCCTGGACCCACAATAATTATATAATAATATAATAAATTACTAGTTTCGTTTAAGTCTTAGATGGTCCAAGTTGCAGAAAAGACTGTGTGTATGGGTGTATGAGTATGAGTGGGAAGAAAGTGTGAATGTTTTTAAATAAAAAAAAAGAAATATGATCAGCTTTATGCTGAGGAACTTTGACAGATGATACAATTTAATCTATCTCTCTTTAGAATAAAGAGCAGGCGCTGATATTACAATGGAAAAGATCTACGGGTACCTGCTATTAAATTTCTAAAAAAAAAAATTCGACCTCTTTAAATAAGGACCACCTTAGGGTCCAGGGAGTAGAGCCCCGAATGCGGGCTTTACGACGATTAATAAACAAAATTTCTTGACTGAGACAGGTCTTGAAACGAAGTCTTCGAAACGTCGACAAAATTTTATTTTTCACCTTTGGCTCAAACTATCTCTCTTTATTTTAGATTCAAACATGAACGGAGAATCTAAAACAGTGGTTCCCAACCTGGGGGCGATCGCCCCCAAGTGGGAGATTTGGGATATCAGGGGGGCGATAAATAAGCGGGGGTGATGAGTATTCAAAGGGGGAAAAATTATTAGAGTTAACTAAAATTTAAAAGAATAAATCAAAGAGAAAAATCTATTTACAGGATGGTCAGGAAAGAGGAAAAAATATTGACATAAAAATAAAATAGTCTGAAGATAATTCTAATCTAGAATTGAAACGTCCCAATCTAGAATTGATTAATCATTTTTGTCATTTTTGTTTTCATTAAATAAAGATTGACGGAAAAAAAGATCCATTTTTGTTATTTTCTTCATAAAAATAAAATTATTATTAGATTTTTAAAAGGTTACGCCAGGAAAGAAATCAGAAAAAAATTTAATCAATCTTTATCTAATTTTACTAACTACCGATTGTCCTGAGGAAGGATGCGATTTGCATCCGAAACGTCAGCAATCGAAATTAAAAATAGATAAAGATTAAATAAATTTTTGTCTGATTTCTTTCCTGGCTTCCATCCTACTCATATTTGAAAATTTCAACGTTTCAGTCACTATTTCTGCAGGTGTTGTATTTTTTCACTTTGAAAAGAAAACGTCTTCTGAGAAACTTGAGTGATTCACTTTGAAATAAAGTACTTTTTTGTTAAAAATTTTAAATCATGTAATGAAAATGAAAAGGGGGATGGCGCGAATGGCCTATGTTGCTGAATGCGCCCTAAAACATCAATGTATAATTTCAAGATAAGGAATTTTACTGTTCGGTTGATGTTCAATGTGAAAATTATAACAAAATAAATCAATATTTCATTTTTTAGATTTTATTGGCGACTGCATACCGGTTAAGACAGTTTCGGCTCATTGCCATCATCAGGCCTGCAAAGAACCATTTTTACATTATTAACAAATTTTTCATTCTAGGAAATAAAATTCATATTCAGAACATACAAAATGTTATGAGTTTTGTAAAACAGACATTTAAAACTTTAACAAAATTTTTTTAAACAACATTTTTACTTTCAAATATCAAAAATCAAAATATAAAAATTACACAAAGGAAACAAATTATTTTTAACATTTTTTACCTCAAATCCTTCATTTCCTTCAAAAACAATATTTATCTTATCAGTTCTATGATTGTTTTTAGAAAATTTGTCAAAACTTTAGTTGGTTTAGCTTTTGACTTTCTTAAATTAGCACTAAACAAGAGCTTTGTCATATATTTAGAAACAATTTTTAATAATGGTTGTTAGTTAACATTGATGAATTGACACTATAAAATATAAAGATTTACTGCTAGATTTCTTTACAAAAACATTAGTGAAGTTAGTTACATAATGTTATGATTTTTTATTCACCAACTCACGCATAGAGCATATTCATGAAATCTGTTATTTTTTCTCTCCCTCTCTGTTCCCCTTCTAATTAAATTAAAATATCAATGTATAATAATGAAAGAGGGGGGTGATAGACAACCTCCAGAAAGGGGTGATGGGCCAAAAAAGGTTGGGGAACCAATGATCTAAAATAAGACTTTTTAAAATATCGCTGGTATGCTTGGTATTTATTATTTCCTAGTTTAATTTCGTCTTTTTTTTCTTAAAGAAAATATTGTTCTTAAATTGAAAATAAAAAATCTCCCCCGTTTCCCTATTAAACTATTTTATTAACTTTAAAATAATTTTTTCTGTTTATTTTTCAATGTTTTTATTACATAATTAAAGTTGATGCTTTTCTTTTTTTTTTTTTTATTATTATTCGAATTTATTTTCTTGAAGATAAAATAAAGCAAGCTTTAAATCTGAATTCTATTATTTAAGGAAATTTCCAAATCGAATTTTCACTGGGCTATCCAGATGCCCTCGAAGAGTGTAGGATTTCATATCGTGACTTGCAGGGTCCCTTGGGATATGAAATCCCGACTGGAGTGCCAGAATTATTCTCGGATTGAAGTGAAGCTGGTGAAACTTTTCCGGCTCGACTCTCTCACTAAATATACTAAAAGAACGCGCGCCTTTTTCATTTTTATTCCAAAATACAAGGAACCATTCCCAATTTCATTTCAAATGATTTTAATTCAATCAGTCAGGAATGAAAATAATTTAATCAAGAATCTGAATTAACTATATTTAAAATATCTATATCATTTAAATAATCATACGAAAGTCTCTTCATTAACGTTTTCATTAATTATTTATTAACTTAAGATGTGAAAAAAGCCTAATTGATGTTGGGAAGATTTTCTTGCCAAGTCTACTAATCCACGAGCCCCATAAATTAGTTATATTACTGCTTACTAGAAAGTAAACACCAACTAAATCATGGATTTCAATTCAGAGTTCCTGAAATTTTAGCTGTTTCTTCAATAAATTAATACTAGACTACAGAATAGAAAATGGGAATTTACTTCCACTTCCACTTTCATAAAAGTTCCTGTCAAACTTGCTCTTAGTCGATTTTATTGTGACCACGCCACAATTTGATATGATGTGATGGAAGGCAACCAACATGGGCTTAACTAGGGAATTTGGCTGGGGGAGGGGGCCATGGGACATCCTTCGAGGGGTGGGGGGGGGTCTTCAGACTCGATTCCATCACCATTAAAAATAAATACAATTTTATAAAATATTAAAATAAACAGATGTTTATTAACACAATTATTGTCTCAATTTTTCTTGGGGCGGGTGAGTTCCTATCGGATACGCCCATGGCAACCAAAAGGACAAAAATTCAAAATATATTTTTTAACGATGAAAATTTTTTATTTTTTTTATTATAAAAACTGACAAAAATTTGATTTATGGGTTTTAAAAATTTTTTTATTTGTTTCCAAAAAATTATACAAAAATTTTTAATAAAAAAGAAATAAATAAAAATAAAATAAACACCAAAAAAAAGGGCGCAAACCACAAAAAAATAAAAAAAAAAAAATTTTTTAAACACCTATTTGAAACAACCCAAAAAAAAAACAACTCCAGCCCACCACCCGAAAAAAATTAACCAAAAAAAGAAATAAAATATAACACATTTTGAAAGTAATTAATAACACTGGTACAAACTTCAAGATTTTATAACTTTTCTTTCCCTCCATATTGTGTATCAAATCTCAAGTTAACTAAAAAAAAAAATAAATATTAATTTTAAAAAAAAACAAAAATAACAATCTTTCCTTGCAATAAAGAAAAAACGGCCCCCCGACGGCTCCAGAAATAGTGACGGAAACGTTTATTGTATTTAGTAACGTGTAATAAAATTACTCACTAGATAATGTTTAATTATTTATTTTTCAAAACTGTTTACAAAAAAACTATTATCACAACAATACACCATACGTCATCATCTCGGACTCTCAGCTCCCGTGACATCATCATCCTCCTAGACTTGGCTTTTACCGGTTTGCCTTCTCCAAACCCTTGCAAAATGTATTTTTAAATCGTTTCTGTGTATTTTCTTCTCTTTCTTCTCTATTTCAACTCCATAAACACTTTGCCCGTAGTCTTTGATAATTCTGTGGTGGACCATTCCATTTAGGCGCGAATCCAGCATGCCATTTTTGTGCTATGGACAATGGATGTGTCCGTACCCAAACGTAAGTTCCTACTTTAATTCTTCCTTTCCCGTGGCACTTTGGCTATATCTGCCCTGATATCTCAAATTATTTTCCTTCGTTCTTTCATACCTTTTTTCCATTTTTTCCTTATTAGTTTCAAAAAGTCTCATTATATTTAAATTAGTGTGGTTCGGACCGTTTGTATTCCAATCCCCAGGGGATTTAATTTCCCATGGAATTACTAATTCTTGCCGGGGAGAATCCGGTCGCTGCATTCTTTCTATTTCGAAGACTATATAGAATTTGAGGAATCTTCACGTCCCATTGGCGATGCTCGTTTTCTACCGCTATTCTTATCCCTTTTTTCAATTCCTGGTTCCGTCTTTCCGTTTGGTTGGCCCTAGGATGGTAAATTGGTGTTTGCCAACAGTCTATTCCCCATTTCCGAAGTTTATCTGTCCAGATTTTTGAGGTGAATTGAGGGCCATTGTCGCTCAAAATCGCCTTTGGATATCCGAACCGAGGAAAATTTCTTTCTCCAAGACCCCTATTATTTGATTGGTAGAGGCTGATCCTAACGGATATGCTTCTACCCACTTCGTAAATACATCAGTGATTACCACTAATTGTGTTTTTCCCCCGAGCTGTCCTGGGATAAGGGCCCATTAAGTCAATGGCCACATATTTCCCACGGCCTGTTTGCTTTTCTTCGGGGTACAATTCTCTCGACGGATGCGCATTCAACGGTTTACTTCTAGCACAAATCTCACAAGATTTGACATACCAATTAACATCCTTACTCATTCCTTCCCACCAATATCTTTTCCCTTATCCCATCTAAAGTTAGATCTCTTCCCGGATGTCCTGCCAACTCTTCATCAGTGACATTTATATAAAATTCTTTCTATCATGTTTTTCGGTATAACTAATAAATATTTACTTTCTCCCTCCCGTTCACTCTTTTTATACAAAATGTTTTCAAAAATATAAAAACCATCTTGACTATTCTCCTGTGTTTGTTCTATTTTCTGTTTAATTTTTTCCACAAAACATATCATGAATTTGCGATTTTTTAATATCTTCAATTAATTTATCCGGTTCTTGAGACCCCGAAATTTCTCCTAATGTAATACACTCTTCTTCGTATCTATCCGGTAAGATTCTTTCTTCATTATCTATATTGATGTCAGGAAGCACTTCCTGGTCTGGGTGTCTGGACAAAATATCGGCGCCCAGATTATTTTCCCAGCACAGTGAATTATTTGAAATTCGAACTCCATAAGTTCTAAAGCCCATCGTGTTAACATTGACGAGGTGTCTTGCATTTTTTTAACCATAGAAGGGACCTATTATCCGTGATAATATAAAAAGGTCTTCCCTCCAAATAATACCGGAACTTCCTTACTGCCCACACTATCGCCAAACATTCTCTGGCGGTAGCGTGATACTTCCTTTGGCAATTATTTAATTGTGCGCTAGCATAGGCAATTACCTTTCTTTCTTCGTTTTCCTCTTTTTGGAAAATTATAGCGCCTACCCCAATTTCACTGGCATCCGTTTGTAGCATAAACGGTTTGTTAAAATCGGGGTGTGCTCTTTCTTTTGAGGCTAACAGAGACTTTTTCAAATTTTTAAAAGCTTCCTCTTCTTTTACACCCCATTGCCATTTTACTTCTTTACGGGTCAGACGCGTCAGGGGTTCACATTTTTCGGCCAACTTATCAATGAAGTTCCCAAACCAATTACATAAACCCAAAAATTTCTGAACTTCTTTTACATTTCTAGGCGATGGGAACTCTTTGGCTACTTCTAATTTTCCCGGATCCGGCCTTAGCCCATCGGCAGCAACTATATGACCCAGATATTTTATATATGTCTTGCCAAAAAAACTTTTCTCCCTATTACACCTCAGGTTGTAATGATCGAGGCGGGTAATTACCCGGTCCAAATCAATTAAATGTTGTTCAAAAGAGGGACTGTGAATAATAATATCATCTAGATATACCTCACAACATGAGTCTAATAATTCCCTGAGCACTATCTCCATCATTCTCTCAAATGTCATCGGGGCGTTTTTCAGTCCAAACGGCATAACTGTGAACTGATACAGCCCTTGAGGGGTAACAAAAGCAGTGATTTCTTTGGATTTTTCTTCCATTGCCACTTGCCAATAGCCGCTCTTTAAATCGATGGTTGAAAAAATTTTTACTCCCATGAAACCTTCTTAGCCTGTCCTCTAATCCTAGCATCGGATATGAATCCCTTATAGTTAAAGCATTCACCTTTCGATAATCTACACAAAATCTCATGGAATTATCCTTTTTCTTTACTAGAACCACTGGGCTCGCCCATGGCGATCGACTTGGTTCTATAACACCTGCCGCCTCCATTTCTAATACTTGTTTCTTTATAATTAGCTGCTTTTCTAACGAATAGGAATATGGTCTACTCCGAACGGGCTGAACGTCTTTTTGTAATTTTATCTCATGCTTTATAACGCTTACTTGACCTAATTTTGATTCAAACACTTTTGGATGACAACGAGCGATCTTTACAATCTCTTCATAATACGGGCCCTCAACTCCGCACTTAAGCTTCACCTCCGGATACGAATTTATTAGAGCCCTATTCATTGTTTCTCCTCCCCAGCCAATAGTTATTCTTTCGTTTCTTCCTAGAACTATATACCGTCCTTCAAAATTTAATATGGCTCCAGTTGAATTTAAAAATGGTACGCCAAATATAATATCTTCTATTAACTCCTTCACAATATACGCCTCCACCGCTATCTCTTGTCCTTCTATCATACTCTCGAAACAACACCTTTCTTCTATTTCCTGAATATGGTCTTGTAAAGCAAGATTTACCGTAACCCGAGGAATCGAAACCCTTTTTAAACTTAATTGTTTTACTAGTTTGTCATTTATAAAATTAGCGTTTGCTCCCGTGTCTAAAGTTGCTTTTACCGCCTGTCCATTAATCTTTAAGTCAAGTATTGGCCTAGAAGTTACTATATTTAAATTCATTTCTGAGATAATTTTTCCATTTTCTGTTTTTTCTGAGAGGCTAATCGCTTGCGAGACTGAACCGCCTCCCCCACTCAGTCCCTCTTTGCGTTTTCCTGAATATTTTTTTGCCAAAATTTTTGTTTCGGTACCTTCCCCATTTTTTGAAAATCCTGATATAATTGCAGACATGAAGCTATTAAATCCTCTTCAGATCTTATGTTGCTAACCCTAAGGTACGGCCTATACTCCTCATCTAGAAGTCCAATTACCATATGGATAGCTGACGTTGAACTTTCCAATGGAAATAATCGCCTGAAGATTGCAAACTTTTTCCTTATAAAACTATCTATTCCCTCGTTTTCATATCTTTTGCATGTTCTTAACTCTGTTTTTAATATTTCTAAATATACAGGATCATTAAATTTACTTAAAAGTTTACTTTCCACTTCCATCCACTCGATTATTTCCTCTGGTTGCCCCCGCCACCATTTGTTAGCTTCCCCTCTAAATCTTCCTGCCGGGGCATATTTGTACCGTTAACAATCCCTTGGTATTTCATACAATTTTGTTAAAAAACGTTGTACATTTATCTAAAAATATTTTTGGGTCTTCATTAGCGTAAACAATTAAAAGCTGGTAATTCCCAATCGATTAACGTGGTGATTGGAATTTTCTTTTTTAACAGAAAACGAATTTTCTGAATTCACTGTTTCCATTTTTATTGTTTCTTTTTTCCCATTGGAACATTCCTTGTCCGACCCTATTTGATTTAAACTCGTCAAATCCTTTCCCTTGGCTTTCTAAAGAATTAACTTTACATAACAGTTTCTGGTTTCTTTTCATTTTCCATTATCTGAAATTTTTCCTCCCTAACTTCTTATCCTTCTCATCTAATTTTTTTAATAAAAGATCAAAAGATTCGCCAAATCTTATTAATATCTTTTTTATTATACCTCTTCGCAACTTTCTTCTACAAAAATATTGTTTTGCAGTAACTATTCTATCCTCTCTCCAGCCTAAACAATAAAAATGGAACCATTTCTTACAGCGATCGCATTCAATCCAATTTAATTGCTCACCTTGAGGCTTTTTACAGTCGGGAACATTACTGCAGGCCATCTCACCTTAGTCAGGCTTTGTTCGGGCGCCAATGTAATAAAATTACTCACTAGATAATGTTTAATTATTTATTTTTCAAAACTGTTTACAAAAACTATTATCACAACAATACACCATACGTCATCATCT
>JAKCPI010009489.1:0-17384 GCA_023213315.1 Euborellia annulipes | reverse complement strand
CCAACATGAAATTCCAAGTTGAAGGACAAACTTCAATGCATTTAGATAGGGATTTATATGAAAATGTTTGTTTTTGAGTTATTTAGGCTCTCCAAATACTCAAAGATGCCAAAATTTTGTTATATTATCAATTGTGCTCGTAAAGGATATCAAGAGAAGTACAGATTCTTTACAGAATTAAATTTTAAACATAAAAATAAGTTGACTCAACTGTCAGTGTCAGAGGTTATGCTCAATAAACAACAAGAAATTTGACTAAAAGGAAGTTCAAATACACTTTAAACACTTTATCTCAGGTAAATAACAAATAAAAATATCTATTTTGTTTCATATAATGATTCAAAACATTATTTAGGATAATCAACAAAGGTGAAACATCTCACAAGTGACAAGTGGGCCTCTGCTGGCTTGAATAGTGCTTGAATATGTGTTATAATTAAAATAAACGGATATAATCCAAGTAATAAACATATTTAAATAAAAAAGACAGCGATATGAACAACAAAGGAAGGGTTTAAAGGTATGTTTACTTTTCTTATTTCAAATATGATTCAACCACCCATTCTACATTTACCTATATATATTTCCATTCACACATTGCAATTATTCATTATTTTCGAAATAATTTATATTTCTACTGTAAAATTTTAATTACTTAATTACTTGTTTTTTTTTTTTTTTTTTTTTTTTTTTTTTTTTTTTTAGTTACTCAGATAGATTCTCATATATACCTGAAGAAAGGCAAAATAAACTCCTGGGATTAAAAAAAACAAAAAAAATAAATTAATATTTATATTAATCTTTCTATATTAAATTAATATAGCCTTTTAAAAATAATAATTATATGTTTTAACACATTATTTCATAGATCTTTATAAGGTAAATGTACATATAATAAATAAATACAAACATTATATCAGGTATTTCCTGTTGTAATTTTATAAAAACCCATCCTTCCTTGTCTTTATTTATTTTTTAATAGCTATTAGCAGACAGATTTTCCAAAAGATATTAAATAAGGACAAAAATAGATAAATTAGAAATTTTTACCATAACCTAACAAAATTGTTTTACCGTTAAATCACATGAAATTAAACTTGTTTATGGATAAATAAGCACCTATATAAATCTAATGATCCTATTTTATATTAATATTTGATCAAATAGCTGAAAAAATTAAAATTTATAAGCTAATTAGCCTGATTTAAAAGCGCTTCAATGTAAATCCTATGGGCGGAATAGCAAAGTTTGTCCTTCAACTCCGAATTTCATGTTGGGGTAGGTAAGTTATCAAAATGACCTATTAGATATTAGAAGGTGTATTATGCAGGGTTTTTTTAGCAAAAAAGACACACTACAACATATTTTTCATTTTGTTTCCCTAATTCAAATTTTAATTCATTAAAATGTCTGTTTATTGATCTTCCGCGTTTAGACAGATCTCTGATCTTAGATGAGAGCCAATGAAAACAAGCGCTGAGCCATTTATCTACATTGTCTACGCATTTGTCTACGTCATGACGTAGACAAATCAAAATATGCCTTATTTGCCCAACACTGCTTACAATAAACCATGTATTGTCAAATGTGGCACAAAATATATGTGTGGGGTTGGCGAAGTTGTGGCAAGAACGTGAGTGTTATGTATTTCATAGATAATATAGATGGGAAAGCCTGTCAAACTCGTCACAACTGCAACAACAGACGCCTGTTAGCGCTAGAGTCGCAAAGTGACGTCATTCGTGAATTGGCTCCGCCCTTCACCGCTACGCCCTTTTGCCCCCCCACGTGTTAATGTAAAAATATCAATTTTTTTTCTGAAAATATAAAAACATCTTGAGTAAAGTCGTATTTATATAGGTCTATAAGGTATAAACAATAAGACAAAGTTATTATGGTTAAAGAGTTGAAATTTTTATTTTTGCTTCATCAAAATACACAAGGTTTTTTTCGCCATCTTAGGTCATATAGACATTAAAACACATAAAAAATATTATATATTATTATGATACATATTATCCACACATTATTTGCACTATTTAGTATCCAAATAAATTAACAAGTTTAAAAAAAAAATTAATAATTTAGCTAAGGTCTTTAATTGAATAATAGAATATATTACTTATAGTACTCATTTTCCACGGTAAATAAACCACAACTTGAGCTTGGGAAACGATGCAATCTTCTTTCCTTTCCAAATTTCTTGCACACATAAGATTTAAACACCATTTTGATGATAATAATAATATGAAATTAATAGCCACGAGTTATGATGTTTTGCAACGCTTTTCAAGTAGAAGTAGTAAAGGTATGCTGGTGGCACACGAATCAAACAAACACAATGTGACAAGTGGATTGCCGCTAGCATGCCGATTTGAGTATAGTGGGCGGAGCTACCGAATCTGGGACTGCGACGCTAGCGCCTCTTACCTCTGGCGTTAGCAACTTTTCTTATGTCAAATCCTGTGAGTTACAACCCCATGATGTATTTATTGTAAAATACACAGGAAATAATAAAGCAAATATTAAGAAAATAAAACAACATTTAATGTTAAAGGAGATCAAAATACATACATACAGTCGACAATACTATGTAAACAAATTAGGAAAACTATTGTCTTTGGTGTTTATTACGTCATAATGGAGGTAATATTTTTAAATTTGAAATATATCATTGAGGAATGTGCGAGTGACGAAGAAGTTAAAATAAAAGCAGCAGATGGAAAGGTTATAGAACGCGTTCATATAAAGGACTTGAAGAACTTGGAAGAAAAAGGGGAAGTGTGACAGGAAGAACAAAATATATATAGTTGTTAGCGTTGTTATGAATATCTTGTAACGAACGTTGTTAATATTAATGTATTTAATTGACCCAAATAAATCCAGTTTGGGTCAATACTGTTCAGTCGATTATATAAATAAAAGAATAAATGTAAATGGTCTCTGTATACATGAATGAAAATAAAGAAAGAAATCAAAATGGCATTTGAAGGTTATAAAATAAATTAATTACGTACCAATATGAATGGGATATTTAACATCCTGTTCCTCGTCAGAAATGTTCAATTCTTCTTTAATATCCATCATCATTTTAATATCTCTCTTGATTTAATTGCAAATTAAGAACAAACCTAATAACAGAAAAACAAAGGAAGCGATGCTGGCAAAGATTAGATACATAGAGAGTGGCGATGGCTTGTCTCGTTTGCCGTTTCTATTGGTGGCGCCATTAAGAGGAAAAAAATGATGGCGGGCGATTTAAATTCGAGTATAAATACCCGCGACCCTTGGTACAAATGGCAAGCAAACTAACCTCTTTAACAAGGCCCGAGGGCATTTGATTGGTATTCAATTCAAATGCAATGAATTTTTATCCCATGAGACAGGACTCCTAGCACAAAAAGCAGAAACTCTATAACCAGGGTCTACAACTGATCCTTAACCTAGGGGCCAGAGTTGGCAAGTTGTTTACAGCCGAATAAATTACACAGTTATTTACTCATAAATAACTACCTTGCAAACAGAGTTGGCAGGTTTTATCCCGCCGAGTATAATACACGGTTTTATACATGTATAAAACTATTGCGGATAAAACTAGGCCGATGTATAAAAGGTATAAAACTCTGTAAAAAAACCAACCCCCCCCCCCTGAAAAAACAGCTTAAAAGCTTTTCATATTTTATAATGTTCTAAAGCATTGACGATGTTGTTTGCTTTTCTATTTAGTGAATAATATAATGAAAATGTTAATAAAATAATTGAAAAATGAAATTCAAAAATTAAATGTGGAAACCTAACCTACAACTGTCAATTCATTTTTAATTCAATTTATTATTTTCTTTAATATATTCATATAATTGAATTTAGTTTGCTTTTTTTTTTTTTAGGTTTCTAATAAGGTTCTAAACATATGGAAAATTAATTTTAGAATATATATGACCCGAAAAGTGGAATCTGACAGGTGGTGCAAATCTATTACCTCAAGATTTTAAAATATTCAAAAGTGTTATTTGTTTTGGTTTCTATAATAGAAAGAGAAAAAACTATACCACTGTTTTTAATTTTATCTTAATTTGTTCTTTCAAGATGCATTATTATATGGTTAATAAACAAAAAACAAAATTTGAATTAAACATTTGGAAAGCATCTCATCTTATTTTTGAATATAAAATTATCTGTAAGTTGAAGAGAAGTTGCTGTTGATGTTATAGAATGGAAGAGAGCAAGTAGGTACAGGTGCAGCAAATAATGAGAGCCTCTGGATGCCGAAAAGGAGACGTTTCACACAAAATTTTATTCGTCCATCCGAAACGTCTCCTTTTCGTCATTTGGCATCCACAGGCTCTCATTATTTGCTGCACCTGTACTTGCTCTCTTCCATTCTATAAAATTATCCAAAAAAGAATTATTAAGTGTCAAAATAATAAGTATGAATATACTGAATCATGCCAAATGTATTAAAAGAAGGTATTGCATACACAAACTTTAAACAATACCTGTATTACAGTACACTGGTTGTGAAGTGTTTAATAATTGTAACATAATAAATACATTGAATAAGTATATATACATTAAAATATTTTGTTATTTTCAGGCTGAACGCACACCGATCGAGCAAAAACGTTTTTGCCTGAAACTGTTTTTTTCAATGCTTTTCTATGGGTCAATCCACGACCGAAGAGTAAAAACATAATTGGTCATGATTCGACATCATCGAACAAAATTTAAAATGTTTTGTCCAAAAACCTTTTTGCTGTGCGTTTAGCCTTACTCATTTATTCCCAAGATAATAACAATTTCCTGCGTTTTTATCTTTTAATCCCAATCATTATATATTTATATTTTTTTAGAAAAAAATTTATAAAAAGGTAAATTTTAGAATTTTGGAGTTTATGCTTTCACTGTTGTTATCATTAGTAAAAGAGTTAGTTAGTTAAGTGAGGCTTTATTGGGCGCATTCAACAACTATGGCCATTCGCGCCTCATTTTTTTTTCTGTTACAAATGTGACTTACAAAATTCCAACAAATAATAGATAACAGATTGGGATCTATATACGGGGGTGTGTGCTTTTATTAATTTTATTACGTGCAACTCAGCTTAGCCTGTACCTGAAATTGTTAGTAAAAGGTGTTGAAAATAAAAGAAATAAGAATTTTGTTTATAAATATTTAATGAGTTATCTACTTCGGTTTAATTAGTTTGATTATTGATTAATTAAATGAGCAATGAGTGGTTTGCATTTAATTTATACAAAGATTTTTATTTATTAATTATTAAATATACTTTTTGCTATATTTATTTAGTATTTGCTGTATTCTGATTTCAGATAAAACTTATATCTAGGCTTATACTAGGTGAAAGTTAATTACTATTCTTTTTATTAATTTATTTTAAGAGTTTGTATATCGTCACGTGAGATTGATTAATAATTTACGTGAGTTCGATATATGATCATATATTATTTTGAACCTTTGTAATTTTATTTAAGCGCTTTTTTTTATGGAATCAAACACTGGGGAACACAGGGACAAGGGACACTTAGCTGGTTATTGAGAACGTTGATGTTTTGAATGTTGCGGAATTGGAAGCTGCCTTGCCGCCGCTGTTCAGGTAATTAGCGGTGTGTGTACAATGGAGATTGCTCGCCTCTTCCCTCTGTTTTCTTTGATTGTAGATGTTGTGATATATATCTGGACGACTTCAACAATTGGTCGCGTTTTTTATATTGGTAGAAAAACGTACACTTTAAAATTATACTCTTGCGGACTTTCAATGCTGCGTCTCCTTCGGCTGCTCAAGAGCGTCCCCTCGCCTGCTCGTGACTTGGCTTCCCCGCCGCTCAGAAGCCTCCCCTCCATTGGGGTGGGGGTTCACCTTATGGAATTTATATTTTAATTGTTTTTTATTAAGAAGAAATTTTGATTTTTTTGTAAGTTAAAATTCATTATTTTGTTATTTTAATTCATTTTTCTTTTCACTAATCTTCGCTTGTTCTTTTTCAGGTTCCTTTCAATGGACAAGGGGAGGGACATCCCCCCTACTCTCTTTTCTTCCAATCCACACATCGCCGCACAAGGGGGGGAAAGGGTTGGGTGCTAATTTGATCACTTCCCTCAGTGTAATTTGATATAATTAAAATTAACTATTGTCATTATATTTTAAATAAATAATATAAACTTTTCACAAACATTGACTCATTTTTATTCGATGTATAAAAAAATTTCCAGGTATAATTCCTTATCCCTTCTTGCACTCTCATGGGGCTTTATATATAACAAGATATTAAATAAACTCATGGCAAGAATATCTTTATATATATAATTCTTCTGTACGTGTGTATGTGACTGAACTCCTCCTAAACGACTGAACCGATTTAGATGAAATTTTCTGTGTATGTTTGTGAGAGTCCCGGACAGGTTTTGTTTCACAAATAACAACAAGTTAATGAGTAATTAACCGGTAAAATAAGAAAAAAATAAAAATTAGGAGAAATAGTTGCCATGGTAAGAAAATATAAATATTTACCCATGTTTACGATTTTTTTTATTTATTTACATTTTGAATTCTAAAATATCGGCGTAAATTTTTTGTTTGTGTATCGGGAGAGTCCCGGAAAGGATATGATTCACAAAAAATCTTAAGTTCATGAATAATTAACCGTTAAAATAATCTCTATATATAAAAATGGAAAGGAAAAATGTTTGTATGTACCGGTATGTATATGTTTTATAGAAATCCACAATTTTCAATGAAGGCGAGCAAGGGGGTCCAGGGGCGCAGCCCCCTGCTAGGCGTAAAGCCCCGCCGAAGGCGGGCTTTGCGTCTAGTCCAATATATATATATATATAACAAAAATTTTCTTAATAAATACATATATAATTCGTAGACTAACATGTTAAAATAAATAAATAAATAAGCCTACTATTTAACAGAAAAAAGAACATATAGTTTACATAGTTGCGTTATAATTCAAATAAGTAAATAGTGCGAAGAAACTCAGATTTTATCATACAGATTAATTTCTCTTAAAAACTGAAATAAATTATCAAAAAAGCTCTCATCAGACAGGATGGCAGACAGATGTTTGTTGGTGAGTCCGTGTTTGTCTCTGGAAGATTCGTACTCGGGGCACTCAACTCGACGGTAATCTTCTTATTACACGTAGGGCACCAGGGGGGTCTTGTCTCCGGGTAATATATCCATGAGAAAATATACTATGCCCGATTCTGAGGCGAGCTAAGATAACCTGTTCTCTACGGGAAACTATAAGCTCTCTCGGAGGGACAATTTTGTTCTTGACCTTCCTTAGCTGTTTTCTACCTTCTCCCAATTTTCCTTCCAATTTCTGAGGATACGATTTTTGGAGAAAGATCTGACGTCCTCGTAGAAAGTTTGTAAGAAATCGATATCCGAACCATCCCTGGCAAGGAGATCTACTATCTCATTCCCTATAATACACTTATGCCCTGGTACCCACATAAAGTAGATTGATCTACCCTTCTTGATAAGACACTGATGTAATATCTGAATATTTTGAACCAATGGGTGGAAAGAATAGGAGCGCTGTATGGTAGTCAAAGCACTCTGAGAATCGGATAAAATGACAGCTTTGCTGATAATTAGTAAAAGAATTTGATTTTCGGTTTAACTATGGTTTATTTGTAACAATTGAAATTCCCTGGCAGTGCCGTAACAAGGGTCTGAAGCGCCTAGCTTGCGCCCCCCCCCCTTAATGCATTGTTTCTTAACCTTTTTTTTGGCCAAGTTCCTCATTAATCTGTGATAATACCCTGCTCATTTGCTCCTCCAGATTCGTTCTCCAACTCCAGCCAGCAGTGGCGTAGCGAGGGGGGTGCTAGGGGGGGGGACATCATGCCCCGGGCGCTACTCACAAAGGGGCGCCAAATGGTCCGCAAAACAAAAAAATGTGGTGTGATTGGAGCACAGCACACAACTTTCTCTTACCTTCGGTAATCGCAAGTTGTGTACTGTGCTTGTCACACCAGATTTTTTGTGTCGACATGTATTTAGTTTCCGACAGTAAGGTACAATTGAATTCAAGATGTAAAATTTATAAGTATGGCAAAATGTTTATATTTTGATACCATGGCAACCATTTCTCCTATCTTTTCTATGGAGTACAAGAGTAAAGTGGTCTTCAGAAGATTTCACTGACAAAATGAGAATATACATTTTAAAGAGCAACTAAAAAATAGTTGATATATGAATTTAAAAAAAAATCGTTGGAGCAAATTTTGAGAAAATCGAAAAAAACTGAAAAAGTGAATCAGTAAAGTACTAGTACTTTTTGGTCAATTTTGTTCAAAAGCTTCGTGTCACGTCCCATGGGGGGTGCCCATAGGCGTAGCCAGAAATTTTTGATGGGGGGTTTAGGATTATTTCTCCCCCCCCCAACCCGACTAATGGGGCAGTATAAGGCGTCTAATGAGATATATGGCTAGCCACTTGCCCCACCTTCGCTTCGCCCCCCCTGGACCCTCCTCGAGGTGGCTCGGGCCCGCCCTTTCTTAATTAAGTGCCGCAATTTTTCAATCAACTCGTATCAGGCAATGAATAATGCAAATATCTTAATTTTATATATATGGGCCTAAGATACCGGGGTGTCTCTCTATGTGTTTATCTTGACCAGACTCCTATCTCAGACCTCTTTAAGAAAAAAAATAAAAAATTTATTTATATAATAATTTTTATTATTTTTCATTTGCGAGATTTAATCAATTTTAAGCGACTTTAATTTTTTATAAAGCAAAAGAAAAATCAATTCTTTTTGATAGAAAAATTCTGAATTTTCTCGAATTTTTTGCGTTTAATTTAATTTTTTTTTTTTTAAGCTAGAGAAAATTATTATATTTTAGTAATGGTTAATTCCAGGAGGAGTGGCTGAATATATATTGAGTAGTGAGGGTATCCAGGCAGCCAGAAAAACAATAAAGAAAATTAAATTTGTCTTTATTGATTTCATATATTTTTGTCTACGTTTCGGCCGATATTCCGGCCTTCATCAGGACAAATGTTATTTGCCTCGAGCTTATACAGGCTCTTGGCAACTCCTGACAATGTGTTTGAGTGAACATTCGTCGGATGGCATGACTTCTGGTTCAATAGTGAATAGTTCAATAGTGAACCAGAAGTCATGCCATCCGACGAATGTTCACTCAAACACATTGTCAGGAGTTGCCAAGGGCCTGTATAAGCTCGAGGCAAATAACATTTGTCCTGATGAAGGCCGGAATATCGGCCGAAACGTAGACAAAAATATATGAAATCAATAAAGACAAATTTAATTTTCTTTATTGTTTTTCTGGCTGCCTGGATACCCTCACTACTTATTATATTTTACTTTCTCTTACCCAATATATGAAATATATAGAGAGAAAAAGTATTTTGTATTATAGAGCTTAAATATCTAGTCATGGCTTGGGTCCAATGGGGGGTTTGAACCCCAACCCCCCCCCCCCCGTGGCTACGCCTATGGGGGTGCCTAACTTAAATATAAAATTTCAACTTCCTAGCTCTTTTCGTTCTTGAGATATTTTGTTCACAGACACACACACAGACAGACAGACAGACAGACAGACCATGTCGCGAAAACCACTTTTTTGGATTCAGGGGACCTCAAAACGTGAAGATCCATCAAAATCTCGACATCGAATTTTTGACATGAATCCAATACTTTCTCTCTATATATATATTACATATATACATAGGTAAGAGAAAGTAAAATTTATAAGTATGGGAAAATATTTATATTTTGTTACCATGGCAACCATTTCTCCTATCTTTTCTATGGAGTACAAGAGTAAAGTGTGCTTCAAACAATTTTGAGGGCAAAACGAGAATATACATTTGAAAGAGCATCTAAAAAATAATTGATTTTTGAATTTTAATCAAAATCGTTGGAGCGAATGTTGAGAAAATCGAAAAAAACTGAAGAAGTACATCAGTAAAGTACTAGTACTCTTTGGCCGATTTTGATTAAAAGCTTATTTTCCCGGTCCCGGGGGGTGTTTAACTTAAATATAAAATTTCAGCCTCATAGCTCAATTCCTTCATGCTTAAAATTGAACACACACACACCCACCCACAGACAGACCATGTCGCGAAAACCACTTTTTTGGATTCAGTGGACCTCAAAACGTGAAGATCCATCAAAATCTCGACATCGAATTTTTGACATGAATCCAATACTTTCTCTCTCTCTCTTCTGTCTCCGTGCGTCCTAGCGAGCGGACGTGTCAAGCTGCCGCTCTCCACTCTATATTATTTTTTAAATATCTTATTTTATATCTATATTTTAAATTAACTCTGAATCAACACAAATACACATAGTCATGCCGCAGTGTACAAATTGTGGAGTTTCCATGCAAAAGAAGGGCTTGTGTTCGAGTTGTAAGAATGTCATCTCATCAAAAGAAGAAAATGATGCCCTGGACGGTCTTAATAGTAAGATTGACCTTCTCCTCAAAAAGACAGGCGATCTAGGTACCTCACTTGAAAACTGTCATGCCTCTATTAAAACATTGACTGAAAAAGTGGACGGGGTTATCGCTAAGGTGGAGGACCTGACCGGCAGGGTCGTCGAATTGGAAGACGCTGGTTCGAGGATGGTGAGCGAGGTTTCCTTCTTGAAATCTGCACTAAACACCTGTGAGCAGAGAATCCTCACTAATGGAAACTCGATTGAAATCCACGGCATCCCCCTGAGGGTCGATGAAGATCTCTACTCCATTGTCTTCGAGGTGGGCAAAGCACTGGGTGTCGACATTCCTGAGGACCGAATCTCATCTGTCTTTCGACTTCGTCCCGGACCGCAGTTTGGTGATCGTCGCCAACCCCCGGTATTCGTGCTCCGGCTGGTCAACCAACGGGTGAAAGATAAAATTATTTCAGCTAAGAAACAAAAAAAAGTTGACTACCAGAGATATAGGATGCCGGGAGAATGAGGTACACCCTATTTATATTAATGAGGCCCTTACACCCTATTCTAAAAAAATCTGGTGTGACTGTGCCTGCACACAACTTTCTCTTACCTTCGGTAATCGAAAGTTGTGTTCTGTGCTTGTCACTCCAGATTTTTTGTGTCGACAAAAATTTAGTTTCCGCCAATATATTAGAATTCAAGATGTCAAATTTATAAACATGGGAAAATATTTATATTTTGTTACCATGGCAACCATTTCTCCTATCTTCTCTATGAAGCACAAGAGTAAAGTGTGCTTCAAACAATTTTGAGAGCAAAACGAGAATATACATTTGAAAGAGCATCTAAAAAATAATTGATTTTTGTTTTAATCAAAAATCGTTAGAGGCGAATTTTGAGAAAATCGAAAAAAACTGAAAAAGTACATCAGTAAAGTACTAGTACTTCTTTGGCCGATTTTGATTAAAAGCTTATTTTTCCGGTCCCGGGGGGTGTTTAACTTAAATATAAAATTTCAACCTCCTAGCTCAATTCCTTCATGCTTAAAATTGAACACACACACACACACACACACAGACACACACACAGACACACACAGACAGACCATGTCGCGAAAACCACTTTTTTGGATACAGGGGACCTCAAAACGTAAAGATCCATCAAAATCTCGACATCGAATTTTTGACATGAAACCAATACTTTCTCTCTCTATATATTAACATATATATAGAGGTAAGAGAAGTAAAAATTTATAAGATATGTAAAGATATGAAAAGTGATAAGAAAATTAAATTTCTGTGGGTAAAAAACGGTACTGTTCTCATCCGCAAGAATGCTGGCGATAATTCTATTTCTATCAGGTCTTTTGAACAATTGAAAGACATATGACTTGATTATTTAATTTTGATTATTAAAAACATAAATACTCATCTTAGGCTTAATTTTGTAAATTTTTCTTTTATTTCTTTATATTTTATGGAAAAAGTATTGCTTTTTTGTGACAAGTTTTATTTGATGGGATCAGTTACCATATTCAAAAGCATTCTCTATAATTTAATCAATTTCTCTGAAAACTATATTTATTTAAATTCTCAACAAATTATATATAACCATTTCTATTTTATGATAATTATTAATCATGTTCAAATTAGATATATAAATTCTTCTATTCTAATTACAATTCTTATTTCTTTTTCTTTTATGATAAAATATTTTTATATGTTTAAATGGCTAATTTGAATATTTGCCATGTGAACGCACAATCTATTCGTGCCCATTTTGATGAATTCAAAGATTTTTTTGAAAAAGAAGTTTATCAAATCATATGTATATCTGAATCGTGGTTGAAGCCAAATGTTCCTTCATATGCTGTTAATTTAAATGATTTTAATCTATTTCGTAAAGATCGTGAGGGGCGCCAGGGTGGCGGTGTCGCTGTATACATAAAATCAAATATTCAATGTCGCATACTGACAGATTCAAGTCACTATAATACTTCTCTAGTTGAATTTATGGCATTGGAAATTTCAATCGCACATGAAAAAATTTTTCTTTTAGTAGTATATCGCCCCCCAAAAGTGGGGTTTTTTAACGACCTCGAAAGTGTTTTATTTAACTATATACCATTATATAAAAATACTATCATCATTGGCGATTTTAACACAGACTTTAATTCAAATTCCCCTGATAAGATATATTTAAATGATTTATTTTATTCACTTGATCTGGAAATTGTCAAATTAAAATCTACTCATTATACAAGCACATCCAATACATGGATAGATTTAATTGTAACTGATCAGACCATTAAAGAAAAAATTACCGATTATGGCCAATTTCCTGTATCATTTTTATCCCAACACGACCTTATCTATTTGCATATGAATTTTTCTTATTCAGGTTCTCAACCTATACCTATAACTTTTAGAGATTATAGAAATTTTAATGAGATTAATTTTCTTACTGATTTAGCAGCAAAAGATTTCAATATTATTAGAATTGAGCCCAATATTAATAAAAAAATAGAAATATTAAATCAGTTTATAAATGACTGTATCAATCGACATGCTCCTCTTAAAATCATAAATGCGGGAAGGCGGGAGGCACCCTGGCTAACCAGAGAAATAAAGGCTCTCATGAGAGAACGAAACTCTTTAAGAAAACGAGCATTCAGGTCCGGAAACCCAATTTTACTTGTAGAATTCAGAAATATGAGAAATAAAGTTAATTTATCAATTCGTAATGCTAAAAATAATTATTATCGGAACTTATTTAATCATATCAAAGATTCAAAATCTCTCTGGAAAGCTCTTCGAGGTGCTAATATTGTTGGTAAAACAAATATCAGCAATTCACTACCTGTAGAGCTAAATGCTTTAAATCGTTATTTTACCATGAGTACTGAACCCCCTCCGGACCTGGAGGCTTCTAACTTTACTCAATCAGATAGTTTCTATTTCTCTCATGTCACACCTGAGAATATTATTCTTTATTTTACAAAAAGTAGGTCAAATGCCGCAGGCAGTGATGAAATGCCCATTAAACTCTATAAATATGCCCTGCCATGTATATTACCAGTCATAATGGACATCTTCGATCTGTCATTACAGGGATCATATTTTCCCTCAATTTGGAAAACATCACTCATTAGACCAATTCCAAAAAAATCTAATCCTTCTGACGTTGAAGATTTTAGACCGATATCACTCCTAAGTTCTTTGTCAAAAATTCTTGAGAGAGAAGTTCACTATCAAATAACCAACTATTTAAATATTAATGGACTCTTTGATGAGTTTCAATCGGGATTTCGAAGTAATCACAGCACTCAGACAGCGCTTATTAGAATTACTGATGAAATCAAATTAGCAATTGACAAGAGAATGTTGACTGGATTAGTTTTATTTGATTTAACTAAAGCATTTGATTCCGTCAATCATACCTTACTTTTAAAGAAAATGAGTAATCTAGGTTTTTCCCAGTCTGTATTATTGTGGTTTGCATCCTATCTGACTGAGAGAAAGCAACTGGTACTGGGTCCTGATAAAAAACAATCTCAAGTCCTGCCAGTAACAGCCGGTGTGCCACAGGGTAGTGTGTTAGGGCCATTACTCTTTAATATTTTTCTTAGCGACTTTCCAAAATTAAAATCTTGTAAATATCAATTCTATGCAGATGACCTACAGATCTTTCTTTCCTTCTCTCCAAATGATATGGGAAACGCAATTTCAAAAATTAATGATGATATAAAAATCATCCATTCTTGGACTAAAAATAATGGGCTGATCATAAATAAAAAGAAGACCAAGGCGATGATTTTGGGGAGTGCGGTCTCTTTAAACAAATTTCGCGATGTTGATTTCCCTGACATTCTGGTGGATGGTGAAAAGGTGAATTATGAAACTGCTTTGTCAAATCTTGGACTAATATTTAATCCCACCCTGTCCTGGAAGGAACATGTGACATCTATGTCTAATAAAGTTTTTAAACACCTATCTATTTTTAAACGAAGTTCTGATCTTTTACCCCTCTCAACTAGAATCCATCTTGTTAAGACTCTTGTCCTCCCAATTTTTGACTATTGTAGTCTAATATATATGAATCTTGCAGGGAGTTGAGTACGAAGTTGGATAGACTCTTAAATTCCTGTATAAGGTTCATATATGATGTCCCTATCCGTGAACATTTCACACCTTATTATATGAAATTAAAATGGTTAAAACTACCCCAGAGACGTCTGTATTCACTTGGGGTATTTTTATATAAACTTTTCAGGGGTGGGGAACCTGATTCACACTTTTTTTTTTCTCATTCACACTCACACTCACACACACATTCACACAGTCTTTTCGGCAACTTAGGCCATTTAAGACTTTGACGATACCCGTTGTAAGTAATATATAAATTATAGGTTCAGGCATTTCTATTTAAGCCATCTGGTATCCAAATGGCTTAAATAAAATCATCGGACTGCCTGGGTCCGAACCCGCGACGTTTGGTATAGGAGGTAGGCACGCTACCTACTACGCCAGACCCGGGGGCGGAACCTGATTATATATACCAACTTTTCCAAACAAGAAATATGGTGGTTGAGAGGGAACTGAGAGGGACTGGGCAGGATCTTCATATGCCTTTACACAGGACAACCATTTATGGAAATTCATTCGCCATCCACTCTGTCAGATTTTGGAACTCGCTCCCTGGCTCCCTGAAGTCCTCGCCTACATTATATATTTTTTGTCATCGGCTGGAGAAGTATTTGTTAGCAAATTAATTCATCATTGGAAATAAATAAAGAAATAAATAAATAAATGAATAGATAAATATATATAAAATAACTAAATAATTCAATCAATAATTGAGAATGTATTTCTTTTTTAAGAATTAAATTTATCATACCTGTATGAATGGTATTGTATAATATAGATAATGTGTATGAGTCTGATTATATTTAAAAAAAAAAAATTGTTACACTTATGTAAAATCGGAGATAAATAACTCCAAGCATGTATTTTACGGCTCTGAAGAGAACAAATAGTTCTCAGGGCCATCAATAAATTCTATTCTATTCTATTCTATTCTATATTATCGGGTTTTTTCTACTTCCTGGGGGTTGGGAAAGTGAAGAACGCCGAGTGAGGGGGTGGGGTAAGAATTTCCCCAATAAAAAAATTTAGTTTAATTAAAATAAGATATCCAGAAATTGAAATTTAGAAGAAAATCGAATGAATGAAAACAAGCAAATTTAAAGACATTAAGTCTTAAGAAGTGTAATTTTGGAGCAAAATTAGGTTTGCGTGTTTGGGCCGAAAGGGTTAGGTCTGCTTCGCGATACAATTGGCCCTGGACCACAGTCTGAATGAACTGAGGTCCAAAACCAACTGGCTGAAAGATTTAATTGTAAAGATATTTTAGGTATAATTTTGGGTAGCTCAGTGGGAGTGGCTTCGCTGCGAAATTCCCTGGAAGGACACCAAATTAGTCCTATCATGCAATTTAGGAAAAAAAACAGGGCTAGAGAGAGACCTGGTTGAGAGGAGAAAGAAAAGTAAAAAAAATTTGAGACGCATGTATGTATAATTGCCAAAGAATGTTCCACAATACAACAAAGAACTTTGAAAGGTAGATTATTAAAGATAATGAAAACTTTGATTGAGAAATGGAAACTAAGAATTTTCTTTTTCTTTTATTTACAAAATTAGCTAAATTTTCTAGTATTAATTGCCTTTTGGCTTATGGTAGATTGAATAATAAGCACAACAACAATTCTAATGTATAGATTAATTAAGGAATTCTATTATTATAGAAGATATGACTAAAGACTGAAATTCATATCGATATTGGAATGAGTTTTCTCTATTTATTTTAATGGTTTATTTTTTAATATATATCGTTTTATTACTTTAAATATTATTTTCAAGAAATTATTTCTATAGATATTGATTTTTTATGAGTAAATATTGTTTTAATGAAGTTAATTTGATCGATCATAAATGTGACTTAATAAAAATAAGGTACCTTGTTTAATCTACACTGCACACGATTGATGGACACAGGGGGGGGAAGGGTACTTGCGAAATTCTGATGCTGGACGACCACGACGATGACCAGCCTGGAAGCAGTCGCCAACTCCTCAGATGCAAGGCCCGAGGCAGTCAGGAGTTTCTTTGCTGGTGATAATTGTAGTTGAGCTCTCTTTCTTGATGATAAGAGAGAGATGAGAGGTGGGAGTGGCCTGCCCGCACCAACTCTTGTTAATAGTAGAGACGCTGATATATAAGTAAAAAAACAGTTGGAGCAGCTACGATGCAATATATAGTTGTTATCAGCTCGAGCGGGTAAGAAGCAATTGTCGATAGTGAACAGTTTGAAGAACCGGGGTGCAATAGTATATAGTTGTTTTCGGTTTGAGAAGCCGTCGTGCAATAGTATATCTCCGGGCGAGCAGTTGAAAGCGTGCTCCCCGCGAATGCTGACGTCACCAGCCCTTGCCTCCTGATTGGGTCTCCAGACGACGGGAGGGGGAGGGGGGTGTGGTGAGAATTTCCTTCCGTGGATTTGGTCACGTACTCATTTAGAATAATACATTTTTAAATACAATTTTTAATACAATTTAATTTTATTTAAAGAAACAAATAATAAAGAAATATAAAAAAAAATATTTGCATTCATAATAAATTTCTAATAGAAGAAAAAGAAAAACGTAATAGCAATGAGGCAATTATTAAATGAGGAATTCAATTAAAGTTTTCCTTATTAATTACAAAAAGAGTTAATTTGCTTGAATGAAATATAAGTTGCCCAAAAGGGGCTTATCCCTTCACATCCCTTAGCCCTGAGCATTTGAGAACGAAGCTCACTCGCTGATCAAAGGCTCTGCCTGACAAGGCCAACTAAGGGATAAGCGACCTCCAAAATGCACATACAGGTGTATATATCAAAAA
>JAKCPI010009486.1:0-80658 GCA_023213315.1 Euborellia annulipes | reverse complement strand
TCATCAAAATGAATATAAATGAATTGTATTAAAAAAAAAATCAAATCTAAATGAATCCTGTGCTGAAAAAATTGCAATATTACATCAATTAATGATTAGCTTTTTTAGAAAAAATATTTGATTCTGCTAAAAATTCGATGTCCTGAGATTTTTATGGATATAGTTTTGAGATCCTTCAAAAAAGTGGTTTTTTAAGCGATATGGTCTGCTTTGAACAAAAAATATCTCAAAAACTTGAAAAGAGCTACCAGGTTGAAATTATATATTCAAAGACAGCAAAGTTTGGAAGGAAAGTGGTAGTTTTACATGAAACATATTCAAGGCAAAATTCATTTAGTATATGGAGGTTATCAATAATTGTAAGTTATAAATGAAAGAAATATTTGAATTTATAACTCGATATATTTTCGGGCTAATACTTCTGAAGATGGGTTACTTAGTGAAACCTCACACCCTATACTAAATAATTTCACTTTTGAGAGCTATGTTTGTCCATTCTAAAGCACAAACATAGCTCTCAAAGTAAAATAATTATTTCTCGCAAACATCTATCTTAAACGATATATTGTCTGGCTAATGAACAGTCTATTTGAGCATTGTTTGAAAAAATTCTATCCTTCAAACAAGCCTCTACCCTAGTTATTATATATTCAAGTTAAGCACCACCCCCCCCTGGCAAGTGACACGAAGCTTTTGAACAAAATCGGCTAAAAAGTACTAGTACTTTTACACTTTGCACAGAAATTAAGAAATTTATATTTTATAGGGGTGTAGCCTTGAGGCCCTTCTTTTTTTTTTTCTTTTTTTTAAATTTTTATTAAAAAATATTTAAAATTTTTTTTTTTTTTTTTTTTTATTTTTTGGTTTGTTTCCCCTTAAAAAATCTGAAAATTTAAAAATAAGAGTCAGGTTTTAGAGCACATTTTCTTTTAAATTTTATTTTTTCTTTATATCTCTAGAAACTGTGACTGATGGAAAAATTTTAACTACATAAATTGATGTTTTATGGCTGTGGAGATTTACTCAGGGATTCGCAGGGGATTAAATAAAAATCTTTTATTTAACTTTTATTTGCCAACGTGTACATTTGAATAAGAGACCTCGAGCAGCAAGTAAAAGATAATATTTTTGTACATATCAAAAGAAAAAGAAATTGTATTTAATTGCAATGAATATTAAGATACCTAAGATCGTGTACAATTGACAATATTTGCCCTGATGAAGGTCGTGATTGGCGACCGAAACGTCAGCAAAATAAAATTAAATAAAAAGACTTTTATTTGATCTCCTGGCTCCAAAGTCCACCGCGAATCCTGAGTTTTAACTACATATCTGAATTCAGTATAAAAATGTGCTAGATCCCCTAATCAGATTTCTTGTGAAAAAATCCTTGTCGACCAGAGATATTTATTAGAACAAAACACTCCAGAAGGTGTATTTATTTCTTATTAGACCGATATGTAGGCCTAGACAAGTATTATTAGCCTGAAAATTTCAAGAGACGAGGGTCCGGTGCAGCCAAATGGAGGTCGAACCCCCCCCCCCCCCCTCCAGGAATATGAGCTGAGAAATTAATTTTGATACAGGAAGAAAATAAAAAAAACAAGAAACTTTTTTTGTTTTATTAAATATCTCTTTTTCTCTCTCTCTCTCTCTCTCTGTTATATCAATCAATTTGAAGTGTGTGCAAATGAAGATTTGCAGTGAGAGACGACGACGTCAAGGAAACACTTTTTTGAAATTGATTGATGGTTTATAAGATGAAATCATAAATTTTATTTTATTCCATACTAGGTATCTTTCTTTTTTTTTTTTTTTTTCATCTCATGAAAATTTTATTTATATTCATTTCTCTTTTTTTTTTGATGAATCAAAATATTAATATTTAAATTATTATTAAAAAAAAAAAAGATGAGAAAAATATGAATAAAAGTTTTAAATATGGAAAATTTATCATGAACGTAGGACTGATTTGTTTTGAAACTGGACAAGTTATCATCAATGGAGTTTTCCCAAAGGTGGTTGGTTACTTGTCGATGTTATGAGGGGATGGTCCTCACAAAAAAAAAAATAATAATAAAAACACGTTTTATTTTCTTAGTTTCTTTTTTAAATGAGACTTAATTGGCAAACTCACAAAGATATGTCTCCGTGAATGAGAATGGAACATTTTAACCCATCCAGCTGGGGATAGAAGATGATGGAAGCAACCAGAGTAATAATATTAAAAATACACACGCCCGCACGAATCTTGATGGACACACAGGGATATATATACACGTCCACACCAGGGGCACGCATAGTAGATCGAAAGTGACCAGAAGAAAAATGTGTGTCCCTGGTGTGGACTTGTATATCACTGTATGTCCCTCAAGGTTGACTATGCAGACCTGCTGGGGTATCCTCGAGCAGTTATTTTAATCCATTTTTACTCGCGAATGGAGGAGGTTGGTAGTCCGGGAATAATTAAAATGATCCACCAGCAGTAGCGTAGCCAGGATTTCTGTTGGAGGGGGGTGATCATCTCCCCCTCAACATCTCCAAGAAACTCAAAGTGGAAAAATTTTTTTTTTAGATAATATAAGAATTTTAAATAAAAAACAAAATAAAAGTGAATCCTTCTCGAACCTTCTCGATTGGCCTCCTCAATATATATTTTTAATCCAGTCAAATAAGCTAAAAAAAAATTCCCATAGGGTGGAAACGCGGAATTTTGTCCGAATAGCCTGAAAATTGGTACAACTTTGTTTTGACATTCTAAAGACTGGAAAAAAATCGCAAAAAATCACAAGATTTTTCACGAAAAACTTTTTTTTTTTTTGAGATCATCCCTCCCCGAAAAAAATTTCTATGATTATCCCCTAAGAATATACCTGGGTGTCCCTCAAAGTTGACTATTCAGACCTACAAATTTGCAGGCGTGTGTAAATCCCTTAGTGAAGTCATTTTTAATGGACATTTTTACAATTATCGCGAATGCAAGGAGGGCGGCCCCCTGCCCTCCCGCTGAATACGTAAAATGATTCACCAGAATAGAAATAGCGAAGAGTGAGTTAGAAAAAGAAGCACAAAAGTGAAGAAGGAAGGAGAAATTTGTTTCAACGAATTAAGATAGTATTTATTTAAAAGAGAAATGACAATGAACTGACAGGAGATAAACAAATTGAAAATTAAAAATTTTTTAAAAAGCAAAAATATCTATCAAAACGTTTCTAAAGCAAAAAAATTTCTCTGAGAGAAAAATAAAATAAATAAAATCGAAATATCCGGAGAAAAGCACTCTAAAAAGTACTTGCAGCCAGGAGATTAAATAAAAAAAACAAACTTTTATTTAATTTTTATTTGCCGACGTTTCGGTCGCCAATGTCAATTGACAATATTTGCCCTGATGAAGGTTGTGATTGGCGACCGAAACGTCGGCAAATAAAAAATTAAATAAAAGATTTTTTTATTTAATCTCCTAGCTGCAAAATCCCTGCGAATCCTGTCTAGAAAGTATTAGTTTTAAAACTTTTGAATTTTTGTCTGTCCAATGGGGAGGGGGCCCTCTGCCCTGGGACCGCTAGTGAACCCTAATAAAAGAGGGTTCGTCTAAACATGAAAAGTGTCAAATGAATGAGACAGACGAACCCAATCAAGAAAGAGATTTTATATTATCTAAATGGAAATGCTCAACAAAATAGACTAAAAAGAGAGAGCGAGTGGCTTATCCTTTTTCTTTTCTTTTCTTTTTTTTTTTGTGCAAGAACAAATCTAAAATCCAATAAACGCTATGAGTAACGTAAAAAGCACTTTGGGCCAATAAATCGTTTTCCTTGCTCACACTGTTTATAAGTGAATATGAGCCTGAGAATGTAAAAACATATTAAAATGAATGAATGAACAGACAGAACGCAGAGCGAATCCTCTTCTTAATATAAATATCAAAATAAAAATTGCTTTTGCTTTATTATTTCGTTTTTAGTATAAAAGTTTCTTTTTTTTTTGATCGTTATTAAATTAAAATTTTAATATTTCTCTATTTAAAGAGAGAGAGAGAGAGAGAGAAAAAAAGAGTGAACAAAATTAAAAAAGTAATATGTACGACGATATAGTCAAAAAAAAAAGGGGGGGGGGGGGATATAAAAGAGTGTAATAAATAGATCCTCTCTCTCTACATACATAAAACATCAAGTCTGAATTCTTTTCGACTACAAAACATAATAATTTTTATTTTTATTCCCCCCCCCTCCCTTCCCAACGCTAACCACTGAAAATCCACGGCCATAAACTATTACTTCCCCTTTCTCAGTTGTAATAATAATAATATACAATGGGCCGAGTATTTATTCAGCCAGGGGAGGAGGTTAAATTCCCCGGACGAGCCGAGTTCTCTCAACTAGAAGATATTTAACAAAAGGCAATATCTTTCCCTTTATATATATTATATAATATAATATAAAATATATTTATTTTAATTTTAAATTTAGGGAAGCAAAAGAAAAAAAAATTTGTTCTTTTATTCCTCTTACTAGACATTATCTCACTAATATCATCCTTGTCATGTATTTTTTTTAGACAATGTAAATATACAACGTATACAGTAAAATAAGACAACTCTGTATATCAGAAAATCTAGAGAAAGCTGTGTGAAAACGGCATAAGTCTAAGGAGAGTTTCAGAAAAAATCTGGCGAAACCTTCGATAATCAAAAGTTGTGTGCTGTGCTTGTCAGACCATCTTATAAATTATACTTCTTGAATTCTAATATATCGGAGAAAACTAAATATATGTCGAAAAATCTAGTGTGACAAGCCCAGAATACAACTTTCGATTACCGAAGGTAAGAGAAAGTTGTGAGCTGTGCAACTAGTCACACCAGATTTTTTAATTATACATTCAGCCAGTACTCCTTGCACCCACTCTAGCGGCGATTCGATCAATTAAAGATAAATTGGATTGTGTAGATCTTTGATTACTAGAAACGCCGCTAGAGTGGGCAACACGCTAACCAAAGGAGTAAATCTGATTATCTAACCCCCAGGCGTTCAAAAATTTCATTCCATTTGAGAAATAGATCGGTTTTTATTTTAATAAAAAATTGTCTATCAAAATAACAGTTAATATTATCAAATGATGTAAATAAATCTGTCTGGATATACAAGCCTAAAGTTTAAATGGATTAAGACATAAAAAAAAAAACAAAAATAGAATTAATATGGCGGTGGACCTGGTAACATAGAAGACCAACAGCCAACAAAATCGTTGCGGTTAAGCAATACCAAGTGCGGGAGAATTTTAGATGGGCCACGAAAAACAAGCAAATGGAACATTCCCCAATAGCCATCTGTGCAAATTATATAAAACGTAAAAGAATAAACTTTTGTAAAATACACACAAAATGTCAAAAAATTTAAAAAATTAAAAAAAAAAAATAAAAAAAAAAACCTTTTAAAAAAATTTATTTTATCAAATAAAAAAAAAATCTGGTGGACTGATCGCACAGCACACAACTTTCTCTTACCCTTCGGCAAGAGAATTTTGAATTAAAAAAAAAATCGTTGGAGCGAATTTTGAGAAAATCGAAAAAAAAAAAAACTGAAAAAGTGCATCAGTAAAATACTAGTACTTTTTGGTCGATTTTGTTCAAAAGCTTCGTGTCACGTCCCATTGGAGTACCTAACTTAAATATAAAATGTCCACCTCCTAACTCTTTTCGTTCTTGAGATATTTTGTTCACAGACACACACGACAGATCATGTCCCCAAAACGTATATATCCATCAAAATCTCGACATCGAATTTTTGACATGAAACCAATACTTTCTCTCTCTATATATTAACATATATAAAGGAAGAGAAAGTAAAAAAAAAGATTTAAACTTAAACTGTGAACCGTTTGTCTTGTAGTTCAAACATTATGATATAATTAGGTAAATTAAACACCAGGTTTATTTATATACATATGATAGGTATTTCGACAATAAAATTTAGCAATGAAAGAGGGTTTCTTCTCTTGAGCAACTTGACAATGAATAAAGAATACCAGAAAATCACCATGTCAAAATGAAATAAAAGATCTAAACAAGCATCAATCGAAAAAGTTTATTTATTTTGACGCACGTTCTCTAGATATAAATTTCTCAAAGTTTGCCAATTTAGATGTGAAAATCGAAAAAAGTAGGAAGAGTTCCTCTCTATTACAATCATGTGGATGAAAACATTGATTTTATAAAGGACACTTTCAAAGCAACCGTAGTTCTGATTGAGAAATTTTAATAATCAGAATATAAACAAGACGCCTGCTGAGAATCGTAGTGGCGAAAGTTTGAAATTGAACAATCGGAGAAAAGGTGTTTGCAAGTTTTATAGACATATACTAGTCGTGCCACCAGGTGGCTTTTAACACTCACACTTTTATCCCACTAACACTCACATTCACACACAATTACACAGTCTTTTCGGCAACTTAGGCCTTAAGACTTTTACTCGTATGTTTAATATATCTATTTGGGGTACAGGCATTCCTATTTGAGCCATTTGGTATCCAAATGGCTAAAAAATCTTCGGACTGCCTGGAGTCCGAATCCGAGACCTTCGGTATAGAAGGTTAGCACGCTAACCCCTACACCAAGCCCCGAGGGCGAAAAGAAAATTAAAAAAAAAAACATTCACACTTTTTTCTCAGTCACACTCACACTCACACACACATTCACACAGTCTTTTCGGCAACTTAGGCCATTTAAGACTTTGACGATAACCGTTGTAAGTAATATATAAATTGTAGTTCAGGCATTTCTATTAAGCCATCTGGTATCCAAATGGCTTAAATAAAATCATCGGACTCCTGGGTCCGAACCCGCGACGTTTGGTATAGGAGGTAGGCACGCTACCTACTACGCCAAACTCGGGGGCGAAAAGAAAATTATTATTATTCCATTCCAATTCAGTGCCTGCTTGAGGATTTGTTTACATTCATAGAATACACAAATGCAAAAAATATTTCTCTATACATTTCCTATGGGAGAAATCGTAACTTTAGGAATTAATAACTCAAAAAGTTATAGGAATTTCGGAACCCGAAGTATTTTTCCTGAACTCTCCATTACGTCCTCTATAAGTCAAAATTTCCGTTTCAAAATTTCAACGGGAAGCTTGTCAAATAGAGCGTGACAGACGGAGGGACAGACGGTCACTTATTATATATTTAGATATTTAAATGCCCTCGGGGGCTTGGTGTAGGGGTTAGCGTGCTAACCTCGTATACCAAAAGTGGCGGATTCGGACCCCAGGGAGTTCGATGATATTATTTAAGGCATTTGGATACCAAATGGCTTAAATAAAGACTGCCTGTACCCCTAATATGTATGTGAATCAGGGGCGTATATAAGGGAGGGTAAGGCCCCCCCCCCCCCCGAAAGTTGGGCCCGTGGCAAAAATTTCCACCTCTAAAAAGGAAAATATTTTTCGGGCGGGGAAAATTTGGTCCGCGGAAGAGAAATGTTCCGCGGGCGGCAAACGGAAAATGAAAAAACTTCTGTACACGCCCCTGGTGTGAATGTGAGTGTGAATGAGAAAAAAAAAAGATATTTAAATAGCCGGGAAACAAATGAATAGGCCAGAATCAATAGCAAAAAATGGAAATATATTTTCGCCACTTTGCCACTCAAAAGAGAACGTTTTAACAACGTTTCGTAGGCTTAACTCAAAAATTGAATTTTCGGACTTTCGCCATTCGCACTCAGCATGCGAAAAAAAACCTGTTTTGAAAGGAATTTATCGCGTCCCTTCCCACTACACCTTTTTTCTCCCTTCAATTAAACGCGGCAAACAGATTCTGCGTTCAAAAACCTTTTTTACATAATCGTGTTACAGATAAAATTAAATTCAACGAGATCTAAACTCATCAAAATCTAACAAACACAAAAAGGGAGGAGGAGTTAAGAGAAATTCTCCATTACAATCACGTGGGAGAGTTTATGAAACATTAATTTTATAAAGGACACTTTCAAAGCAACTCTCCATTCAAATACCCAATGCATTATCATCTTTCCACTCTTAGAATATTCAATGGTCGACAACAAGTGTGATGGTCGTTTGATGATTCCTGGTCCATTCATGGAGAATCTCCTCTTGAGTGGTGTCGATTGCAGAGCAACAACTCAAACGAAGAAAACGAAGTGAGAGTGATGGTGTAGAAGTAGGATGAGAGCTTAGTCCACTCAATGCACCCAAGTGACTAATGTCCAACTCGGAACATCGACACACGCTCAACACCTAAGGCAGCATAATAAAAGTAATTTCTTATGTACAGTCGGCGTCAAAAGTGCCTGATGTGCTTGAGAATGGAGCCCTGATAAGCTCAGTCAATCAAACCAATATTTTAAAAATAAATAAATCATATTTTTTTTAAATGCAACTGAAGGGGTAAAGCTACTTTTAAGACAACAATTCCGACGGCTAAGCATTATGGTTGCCTAAGTTCAAGGCTACACTCCCGAACACACCAGGCACTTGTTGGTTAACTGTTTTATTGATAAATGCTTCTATGAATGGATAAGAATTTCCTCAGATAAAACTATTTCATTTCACACTCTTGAAGAGATCAATAAATTTTTTGATAATCATTCACACCCCTATTTGATAAGCGTTTAAATAGTTCAATTATATAATAGAGTGAGAATTAATTTAGTTCTAAAAACAAATTCATGGTGACAAATAAATTAAATTGGCAAATTAGCACACAAATGGCTATGCAAATTCGCAATTTGCTAATTAATTTTTGCGTAATGAAAGTGCGCGGGGGCCCCCGTTGCCGCCGCGAAAAGCAGCAATTATGTCGGTAATCTGCAAAATGGAGGGTCTCTCACGCACGTCGAAACGTTTCGTTGGGGCAGAAGAGGCTATTCATCAGTGGTATGGGCTGATAGATTGTTGCAATTTGCATGTGCAATATTTGGTCGAATGGATTTGGAGCGCTTTGTCAAACTCTCGGTTGATTGGTCCCTAGCAATGTGTATTGTGTCTGTCTGTCTATGTGCAGTGTGCACTATGCAATGTGCAATGCTTGAGTTGTCCATGGTGACCGATTGCATTTCACTTAGTCATCTGTCTCCTGTCCCCTGCCACCCACCCCTCACTCTGACGCCTATACATACATACATACTTTTGAATATAAACACTGAAAATAGGTGTTGCTCTCTCTTATTCAATGCAACATGACAAATTAGGCCTAATGAATTTTACCATTTATTTGTGGAGCTAATGATAATTGAAATCATTAATTATTGCGCGGAATAATTTTCAAAGCAAGAGAAATTGATTAATAATAATAATTACATTCTACAAAGATTAATTAGAAAATACCATCTTTTGGTAGAAAAAAATAAATTTTATGATTTAATTGGGTATAGGAAACTGCAGCCAAGAAGTGCAGAAGAAAGCACTGGCAATAAAAAACAAATTCCACCTCAAAAAATCACTATAACGCTGATGAGAGATAAAAGTTTAAGAATATTTTCTATTATTAATATTTAATAAAAATTTCTTATTAAATCTTATAGGAAAAATAAATTCTCTGTTAGGGTGGTAGGGGGTGAGGAGGGAGAGAAAGCAATCCATTTGCTTAAAAGTAAAAATTTTATTTTTAAAGAAAAATACTATTTTGTTTATTAGAGAAGGGGTGATTTACACCCTTTCTCACCCTTCACCCTGGGGTACACGACTTCATCATAGCTTGTAATTAAAAATTGGATAATTTTATAAGTATATTTTAAGAGAGAAAAACAAAATTGAAAATAGAAATTTAATTCGTTATGAAAATGTAAAAATTCATTACCTTAATAATAAGATGACCAGACGGGGTGATGTAACGAGTTTGGGGGATGAACGTCTTATTTGCACAAATCACAACACAATATAAAAAAAAGCTAAACACACGAGAGAGAATGAATGAATGAATGAATAAATTTATTACGGGCCAGGGCTTTTTGCCCCATTAGCCCTCAGAAAATTTTACAATTGTACAATATATAGTATAATTTAAATTCTCCACAATAATGTTTGACACATGAAGAAAACAAAGAGAGGAAAAGAGAGAAAGAGTTGAAAATAAAACAAAAAGAAAAAAAACAAAACAAAAAAGATTAAAAGTAAAATTCAAGAGCGAGCTAAGTAGAAACCATCTACAGTCTCGAACCGGCGCCCCGGAGAAAGTGAGCCTTCACCCTGTCAGCAAATACTCCGAGACTTGGCGCCCTTCTCACATCCACCGGTAAACTATTCCACAACCGTATGAATCGAACCCGGAAGGATTTGTCATAGAGAGTAGTCCTATGCATGGGAATCACCAAGTCACAAGGCCTCATTCTAGACCCGAGTCTCTCAAAATAGTTGTTAAAATAGGCGGGTGCCACCCCCGCCAGTACATTCCACCCAAACTTCAGACATGACACGTCTCTCATTCTCTCCGGCTTCAGCCAACCCAATTTCTCATAGTACTCCGTGATATGGTCGTCTCTTTTCAAGTTAAAAATAAATCTTATACAACAATTCAGGGCTCTCTGGATCCTAATAGATGATGTTGCGAGCATGTCACCATATACCACATCGCAATAGTTTAAATAGGGGAATATTAAGGCCTGGATTAATTTCTTTTTTAGGTTAAAGTTAAGGAAAGCGCCCGTTAATTTTATTCTATGTAGCGTGGAGAATATCTTGCGGCAGGTAACCTCCGCCTGAGGTTGCCAGGTAAGTCCATGGTCAAGTGTCAACCCTAAATTTGTTACGGTTTCACTATAAGCTATAGGAACCCCCCCAACAATAATATTTTCAAGATGTCCCATATCAATTTTATTTTTTAATCTAGAATATCCAATTATTATAGCTTTGGATTTTGCGGGGTTCACATTAAGCTTTAATAATTTAAGTTTTAAGAATATTCTGTTGATTTCAGTGTTTAATAATTGGATAGTGCGATTTAGATTTTCTATATCACTAGATATATATAATTGAATATCATCAGCATATAGGTGATATTTACAATCAATAGTTCCTTCGAATAAGGAGTTTATATATAATAAAAATAAAAGAGGCCCCAATGATGATCCCTGCGGTACCCCACTTTTTATTTCTTCCCATTTAGAAGTTTCTGAACCCAGGTAAACGCATTGAGACCTATTAGACAGATAAGAACATATCCATTTTATGACAGAGTCGGACAAATTAAATTCATTGAGCCGTTCTTTCAATAAACCATGGCCAACCGAGTCAAACGCCTTAGATAGGTCGAGAAGTACCATTATGGTGCACCTGCGCTGGTCCATCCCCTCCCTCACGTCATCAGCCACTTTTACGAGAGCCGAACAGGTGCTGTGCCCCCTTCTAAATCCAGACTGCAGAACATTCAAGAGTTCTCGCTTTTCGATGTAATCACTAAGCTGATTTTGCGCGATCCCTTCCAATATTTTCGATATAGCTGATAATATACTAATTGGGCGGTAGTCTGATACATTACTGGGATTCGGGACCTTACCAATGGGGCAGACCATTGCTCTTTTCCACAATCCCGGAAATACTCCATCTCTAAAAGAACAATTGAATATCCAAGACAATGGAGGTAAGAGAGCATGGGATATAAGCTTTACCATACCTATTGAGATCCTATCTACACCCTGACTTTCAGACTTGAGCCTTTTAATTTGTACCAAAACATCTGAAATAGTAATATTTTTAAAATGGAATTTTTCTTCGTTACATACTATATTATTGCTATTATTTTCCCCAGTTTCCGCCTGAATACTTTCATCGGACACATTCTGAGATGAGACAAAATACTCGTTCAGCTCATCCAGAGTCACAGATGGACGTTTCGTTCTATCATCTTTTTTACCAGTGACCCCAATATTTCTCAATCTGTTCCATAACTGGGATGGATTTGTGGATTGTGTCACCATATCCGAAATATGTCTCAATTTAGTTGTCCTAATCAATTGCTTTATTTTATTTCTTAGTCTAGAGTGATACTCCTTCAAAGTAGGGTCTTTTGAGCGCTTAAATTCCCTCCAAACAGTGTCTCTTTCTTTGATTAATTTTTTAATATTATAATTCATCCATGGAGCTTGTTTCCTACGAATCGTTCTAGTTCTTAGTGGTGCATGAATATCATATATAGCAAGGATTCCTTCAGTAAGAAAATTGACCATCCTGTCAATAGAATTCATTTTTTCGATCAAAATCCACGGATAATTTTCAGCATCCTTCCTTAACATGTCAAGGTTAATATTTTTAAGGTTTCTATTAGTAAATTCTATTTCCCTATAAATTGGTATTTGAAATATTAATTTGGCAAAAACTAGATCGTGGTTTGAGATCCCCGAAAGTCCCCTCTGACCAAAATCGTCGACAATTGACAGATCATTGACAATAACCAGATCTAACAAAGTATGCGAGGTAGCGGTATGGTGGGTAGCCCCAAGATCAAGAAGATGGAGATCGAGGGATCGCAACATATTAGTTAGATAATAATAATCATGATTCCTTTGAGAGCCCTTCATGTCGGTATTAAAATCACCGACCATCACAAAATACTTATAAAGAGACAGAAAGTGGGTTAGCTCCTCCTCCAAGTCCGAGAGATATCCTATCTTGGGCGGTCTATAACAGACAGTCAGTAATAATTTAAAATAGTTAATTGTTAATTCCAAAATTAAATACTCGGGTCTGAACGAAACATTCTCATTAGACTTTGAGATAAGTTTTACCCCAACATCCTCCCTAACATAGACTCCGACTCCTCCCCCATTGCGACCCACACGGTCATGTCTCAAAAGATAATAACCCGGCAAAAATACACAATTGTCGCTCATATGTGGCTTCAGCCAAGTCTCAGAGACACAAATTATGTCATAATCAGCCGATACAAACTCTCGAAAAAAATTCATTAAAATTACCTATTAATGACTGGGCATTTACATGAGCGATGCGCAGTCCCTCCGTTGCACCGGGTCTCGAATCACCCAACGGACTCACTCTCAAAGTATTTTAGAGAAAAAAAAAAATAAATAAAGTGTAATAAAAAAAATAAATAAATAATAATAATAAATAAATAGATAATTAGATAGATAAATAAAAAGATATACTCCTCCCCCTTCCGGCCTTTCCCCTCTTTAGGCTTCTTCGCTCAGAGGCTCTTATTTATAAGCGTTACATTCCAACAATATGATAAATCATACTTGTATTGTTATGAACGGTCATCACACATAACAGTGTTAATCTACTTTAGCAATTATCAATTCATTTACATTAGAGAAAAGAAAATAATGATCATCAAAAAAAAAAAAAACAAAACAAAAACAAATTAATAATAATAATAAGAGAAATTGTTTCCATTTCCCTCTCCTATCTCATCTATATATATCTTTAGATTTTCAAATCTTATAATCAATATCGAATTCATAACAGATAATTATAAAACACTTTGATACACAAATAAATAGATTCCATTTTTTGTTCTATAAGCTCTCCAAATCACATAAGCAGCTAATAATTTCAAGAAGAAACTAATAATTAAGCTCATATAAATTTAGAATGCATTAACTATAATTAGTAAATCTTAAAAAAAAAAAAAAAAAAAAAAACATATTGAGAGCAAAAGAGAGAGAGAGCATAGAGTAATACAGTTAAAAAAGAAAAAAAATAATAATAATAAAAGACAAAAGAAAAGAAAAATAAATCAAAGCAGGAAATTATATCAAATATATCAATTAATATGTAAAATAAAAATAAATTTCTCAGAAACAATGCCATAGATAATTCAATCATATGTTAATTTATATAGATGAATGTTTAATTCAAATATAGGCCTATCATATCAAATTATTTATTATATAATGATATAGTACCGTTAGTTTTCTTATAGTAAATATTTCCATGTGTAGTCCACACATTTCGAGGACCGTGGTTGTCGACTGCAGCCTTCAGAAGTTTCCGCCTATGATAGGTGAGATCCTCTCGAATGACGATTCCCGTTCCTCTCAGTCCTTTCTTGGCCCCAAAAACATTAGATTTGACGAGATGTGATGTGAATTTCACCAGGATAGGAGCCGGTGCTTTTCTTTGAGAGTCACTCCTAGCAGCTTGAGAGCCACTTACTTCTTCAGGATTGCGCTTCCGGCCTCCACCCAGGCGGCGACACTGATCAATCTCACTATCTTGAATTGAGATATGGAGATTTTTTTGACAAAGTTCTTTAACAGTTGAGATTGGGTCCTTATTATGACGCGTATCATCCTGCACGCCGAATATCAGAATTGTGTTGCTTCTATTTGCTTGTTCAAGCGAGTCAAACTTTTTAAAGTACTCACTCTTTAGCGTTTCGAGTTCATTTCTTAATTCGTCACGAATATCGTTCACAATTCTAATGAGTGCAGGTTCGACAGCCTTCACCAGGGCATCAATGAGTGACGAATCCTCGAAGGCATCCCTTATTGCAGTCTTCAAAGCTTCAGTTGTTGATTTAGGCATCTTCAAGTATTTGAATAATCAATTCAAAATAATAACTTGGTACTTTTAAAAATTTTCAATATTTAGAAATGTTTAAAATTTTTCCTAGAGTACAGACGGCCTCAGAGCGAGAGCGCAGCTAGACACGTCCGCACGCCATGAACGCAGCAGAGAGAGAGAGAGAGAGAGAGAGAGAGAGTGGAGCTAAACCGACTTAGTCATGGCTCGACTCAAATCAACTAAAGAACAGACCGCCTGCAGGTAGGCAGCAAGCAAGCTGGCTTTAGTAGCATTGCTCTTTAAGCGACCAATAATTAAAATTATCAAATAAATTCTCAATTTAAAAAAATTCTATTTACTTGCAAACTAACGGGGTTTTATTCTTTTGGGAATAAAATCGAAATTGAAATAACTATTAAAAGACTCACTTCATAAAACCACCCTTAAAACTCAAAGCAATTTAAATAAAATACTTCCAAGTGTTAATTTTTGTATTTATTTATTTATTAGGGATAAATTTGAATTAAAATAATTTTTAAAAGACTTATTTTATTTACCCACCCCTATTATCAATAAATAAATATTTTTTATTAAGGTTTTTCACTTTCTCTTACCTCTATATATGTTAATATATATATAGAGAGAAAGTTTTGGATTCATGTCAAAAATTCGATGTCGAGATTTTGACGAATATACATGTTTTGAGGTCCCCTGAGTCAAAAAAGTGGTTTTGCAACATGGTCTGTCTGTGTGTATGTGTCTGTCTGTGAACAAAATAAGTCAAGAACGAAAAGAGCTAGAATGTTGAAATAATATATTTAAGTTAGTCACCCCCATGCGACGTAACATGAAGCTTTTGAACAAAATTAGCCAAAAAATACTAGTACTTAACTAATGTACTTTTTCAGTTTTTTTCGATTTTCTCAAAATTCGCTCTAACGATTTTGATTAAAATTCAAAAATCAATTATTTTTGAGATGGTCTTTAAAATGTACAGTATATTCTCATTTTGCCATTGAAATTTTCTGAAGACCACTTTACTCTTGTCCATAGAAAAGATAGAAGAAATTGTTGCCATGGTATCCCATTATCAATAAATAAAATATTTTGATTTAATTTTTACTTTCTCTTACCTCTATATATATGTTAATATATATAGAGAGAGAAAGTATTGGTTTCATGTCAAAAATTCGATGTCGAGATTTTGATGGATCTTCACGTTTTGAAGTCCCCTGAATCCAAAAAAGTGGTTTTCGCGACATGGTCTGTCTGTCTGTGTGTCTGTCTGTGTGTCTGTCTGTGTGTGTGTGTGTCTGTGAACAAAATATCTCAAGAACGAAAAGAGCTAGGAGGTTGAAATTTTATATTTAAGTTAGGCACCCCCCCTGGGACGTGACACGAAGCTTTTGAACAAAATCGACCAAAGAGTACTAGTACTTTACTGATGCACTTTTTCAGTTTTTTTCGATTTTCTCTAAATTTGCTCCAACGATTTTTTTTAAAATTCAAAAATCAATTATTTTTTAGATTCTCAATAAAATGTATATTCTCATTTTGTGATTGAAATCTTCTGAAGACCACTTTACTCTTGTACTCCATAGAAAAGATAGGAATTTCTCCTATGGTTGCTATGGTAACAAAATATAAATATTTTGCCATACTTATAAATTTTACATCTTGAAAATCGAATGTACCGTACTGTCGGAAACTAAATACATGTCGACACAAAAAATCTGAGTGAGACAAGCACAGTACACAACTTTCGATTACCGAAGGTAAGAGAAAGTTGTGTGCTGTGCGCCAGTCACACCAGATTTTTAAATAATAAAAAAATGAATTTATAACTCATTGAATGATTGTTAATGATCTTATTTGGTATTATAATGATATAATTAGTTTCCTTATACTGAAATTAAGTATTTAACATCATTATTATGAATTTTACTGGATTAGAGATTAAAATCGATCATGCTCAGGTGTTTATATTAAATTAATAAAATTCAATTTATATGGAATATCTTTATTTCGAGATCGCGTATTAAAATTAGTTAAAACCAGCTGATACCCAATAGCTGATTAAATTTCATGATTAGAAATTCGCACAAAACAGGATTATTAAGTGAGGTTTAAAAAGTGTATTTTCAATAGGGTTTTAATTGCAAATTTTGACATTACACACCCTTCTGGGCGCACAAACCCTGTACAATGAATAATTGCATTGTTTTGGCGAATAGCTTTTCGCCCAAATTGAAATGATGGCAAATTATTTGCACATTGGTTGGTTGTTCGTGCCGGGATCTGATGGATTACTATCCAACCGGATAGACAGCCAGACTATGGGTCATTGCGTCATTCGGAAGCCGGACACCTGTGGCCTCCGCTCCTCTTTATGGCGCTCAGCCTAAATCAAGTGCAATCGGCTGAATTCAATTCATGATTGTCATCAAATATTCATTAAAGACCATTGTAGAACAAGAAATTAATCGATAAAGTCTACTTAGAAAAGTATTTTATATTCAAATAAAACCTAAAAGAGCCGAAAAAAGAAAATTCAAATAAAATTTTGAAAAACCTAACTGCTTACTCTACGCCCACGTAAATGTTCATACAGACTTTAATTGTAGCTGCTACACTCTGGAATCAGCTGTATAGACTGCCTTGATGACTCAGTTGACGTTGATCAAATCCTTGCTTCCACCATTCTTCAAGAATGTCTCGCAGCATCACTGGAGGTCAAATGGCTGCTCTACAAGATTGATGTCCATTCACTTAGGCGTTTAGTCGATTTCTATAATACAAAAGAAAAAAAAAAAAATTATTTTGTTTTGTCATCATCTGAAGCCATTTAATTTAATTAGCAGTCATAATTTGAATAAATTTCATGGAAAGCGAACTAGAAACGAGATTTCGACCTCTGTGCCATACCCCAGGGCTTTTTATTTATTAATGATTGTAATGAAATTTTTTTAAGGCTTTATATTTGTTTAAAGTCTCTATTCCAGAGGAACATGGCAACAGCGAAGAGCAACAGTCACCACAATCGTTGTGGTTAAGCGATGCCAGGCGCAGCGAAAATTGGATGGGTGGCCCCCAGGAATCAGAATCAGAGCATTGAATCTTGCTCGGTAATCATTGATATATTATATTATTATATGTTCGATGTTTTTGTCTTATCAATTCTCAAAATTGTCTCTTATTTTATTAGTAAAAACAAAAAATCTGGTGTGACTGGCGCACAGCACACAACTTTCTCTTACCTTCGGTAATCGAAAGTTGTGTTCTGTGCTGTCACACCAGATTTTTTGTGTCTACATGTATTTAGTTTCCGACAGTAGGGTACAATTGAATTCAAGATGTAAAATTTATAAGTATGGCAAAATATTTATATTTTGTTACCATGGCAACCATTTCTCCTATCTTTTCTATGGAGTACAAGAGTAAAGTGGTCTTCAGAAGATTTCAATCACAAAATGAGAATATACATTTTAAAGAGTATCTAAAAAATAATTGATTTTTGAATTTTAAAAAAATCGTTGGAGCAAATTTAGAGAAAATCGAAAAAAACTGAAAAACTACATTAGTAAAGTACTAGTACTTTTGGGCCGATTTTGTTCAAAAGCTTCGTGTCACGTCCCATGGGGGTGCCTAACTTAAATATAAAATTTCAACCTTCTAGCTCTTTTCGTTCTTGAGATATTTTGTTCACAGACACACACACAGACACACACACACACACACACACACACACACACACACACAGACAGACACACACACAGACAGACCATGTCGCGAAAACCACTTTTTTGGATTCAGGGGACCTCGAAACGTGAAGATCCATCAAAATCTCGACATCGAATTTTTGACATGAATCCAATACTTTCTCTCTCTATATATATTAACATATATATAGAGGTAAGAGAAAGTAAAAAACCACTGGACTAAACATTCTAGAAAAAGAGATTTAATAATTTATTATGCATCAAATTCGATTCCATCAAATCTTTTTCTAATTTGCAATTTTATTGGAAAAAAATAAAAATTGTATTATAGTATTTTAGAATCCTAATTACTTTAGGGATTTGTAATTTAATTTAACAAGCTTCATTTTAATTTTCGTCGAGCCATTATCTCGCCAATTAAACTAAAGGAAGGAAGCAAAAAAAAAAAATAGGTTGTTTTTTTCAGTAGAAGTATTCCGAGATTGAATTTCCCTTCCCGTATTTATAACCCTTCAACTATAAATCATTCATTAATCCATCCGCCATCTTCGAATTTCATTTTTAATTCCTTATTTATTGAATTTTTAATCGGTGACGTTGATCAACATTGTCCCCATCAATTTTCACCCAACCCTACAACTCGCAATTGTCCCCCACCACTTCCTCTCGGTCATTCATGTTTGCAAGTAGATTTTTTTTTTTATTTCGCAAGCAAGCGGGTTGCAACTACCCTCACATTTTGCACGGGTCATTTGCATGGAGCTCGCCCCGATGCAATAAGTCAGGGTGATGGGTATTTGGAATGGGGATGTGTATAGGGCACGATACTACGAGACAAACCCTTATAATTAATACACATATACGCGTGTGAGAAATAAACCAAGTGAATGGATCAAATTCAAACGTGGATTTCTAATAACTGTAAATTAACCCTTAATCCCCATCCCCTTATTCACCAGGAAAGTTAGAACGCTCTGGGATTATTACACCTATTGTATAGAGTGGACATTGACGGAGAAATACACGCATACATAGAAACACATTCACTGAGGATAACGATAGCCTCCCCCTTCGAAACGCCTGATGGCTATTGATGCGCATTGATCACATACATACACCCACCCACACATAGAGGAGTATTCAAACAAGGGTGAATTAAAAAATAAAACAAAATTAATGAGTAGCCGAAAAAAAAAATGTTGACCAAAATAAATTGAACAAAATTAAAATGAAAAAAGTGATATTAATGAATTCATTAAGTTTAAATTTATTTTATGGAAATTATTAATTTTTTTTTTAATGAATGTTGATGCAAAATAATTTAAAAGCCCTATATAGGTATAAATTAACAATAAGCTTAAACAGCTTAAAACCAGTGAGATCGAACGACGCCCTACTAACAACTTGGTCCCATCTATAGGACCTACTAATAAATATTAGTAGGCCTAATTATGTAAATAAGAAATTTTTTTAGACATTTTTCCTGCATCCAAGGACAATTCGTAGCCAGTATAATTTTAAAAAATTCAGTAAAATACGATATTTACAAACATTTTCTCCTTAGAAGGTTCTATGTTTGAGACTAGTTATGAATGAAAAATTTTCAAAACGACAGAATATTAGTTTTTAAGTTATCGTTAACGAAATAAATTATCAAAGTGAAACTCAGATAAACAAGTAGCCCTACACAGAGACATAGTCAGAAAATCTTTAGGGGTGGACGATCCGAGAAATTTCCCCAAATGAATAAATTTTAAAAAAAAAAATATTTTCTGACAGGTGTTTATAATTTTATCAATAGGCCAATATTTTTATTTATTTTATTTATTATATTTTTTTTTGGAGATTTCGGGGAGGATGGGGTGAGTGGAATTAAATTCGCATTGTTATAGCCCAGAATATACAAATATTAATAAAAAAAATAGAAAAATTTCTTTTTTTTGTAGTTTTTTTTTTTTTTATTTTTTCCTCATATTCTCCCCCCCCCACAGAAGAGGACCACGGAAAAAGTGGCCGGCATTCCCTTTTCTTCTAAAAATAAAATCTTTCTAAATAAACCTTCCTTCCCTACCAATTAATTTTTAAAAAAAATTATTTCCTTCCTTCCAATTTATTTTAAAAAAACACACACACCCCCCCCCCCCCCCCCAGGGGGGGGGGGGGGGGGGGGGGGGGGGGGGCCCTCCCGGGGGACCCCCTTTTATGGACTTATAATTAAACAAAATATCTTTTGGTCAAATTTGAGTATCTATTTGTAAGTAAACTCACCAAATGAAGGGGTTCTGGTTATGAAAACGACGATCATGGATTCGAGACTGCTCACTGAGGTGAATCTCACGCCCTACAAAACCAATGCACCAGGCAGCTAGGTATGTCGCCATTCTAGACCTGTTTTAACAAGAAATAAAGCATGTAGAAAAGTATATCTATATATATTTCTTGTCTGAGTGAAGTTCGTATGTGTGTGTGTGTGTGTGTTGGCACAAAGGTATTATTATATTATTTTACAAAGCAAAGTCAGCTCCAACTAATGAAAAATATTTTTTTTTAATAATTCATTACTTGAACGAATAGAGGTAAAAATCTATAATTTATTTTTCTTTTATCTATTAAGAAAAAAAAATTAGGCCGCCAAGTTTCAAAACTTTCATATTTGGATGTTAGGCAAAATCCTAAAGACTCCAATCTTTCTATCACTATTTTCTTTATACCGAACTATGCATGCCCATATATGTTAATTTTTTAGCAAAAAAAGAAATTTCGAAATTTTGCAGAAAAAATTTGGCACATAAATCCGACTGCCCCTTGCTCTTATTGCAATTTTATTTCTTCACAAGTGACAAGGCCCGCCTTCGACGAGCAAATGCGTCAAATTTATTCTTGCTCACTGTTTGGAAATTTTTTGAAAGTTTTAAATTTTCCTCACTGACTCAACTTCCTCTATCTCTGGCCAATATGCGAGAGAGAGAGGTGGTAAACAGGAACATAAAGGAAGTTAGTGGCTAGCGCTTTATATTATAGTACGATGATGATATTATTTTTCGATGCTTTTTAACGGGTTTAAATATTCTTCACTATTTTATGTTAAACTGTATAAAATAGATAATCGATTATTAATAACCAAACTCAAGTCACCAAAGAACTGGCATCAGTGGCACAATTAGAGAAAGAGAAGGAGAATGAAGAATATTTTAAATTTTCTAAGTATTCTTTTTTTTATAATGGAGAATTTTTTTTTTTAAGGTAAAACCTACCATTTGCTTTGCTTAAAAAAGATGAACGCAATCTTATTTTTAAATAAATAAAAATCCTTTCAATTGAAGTGAATGATCAAAATTTCAAATAAATTGTAATTCTCACTCTGTAATATTATTTATTTATTTCAAAATAAAAAAAAGACAACACGATTATGACTTCTCTTTGTTGTAATAAACCTATATTCATTTGAGCAATCTGTATAACATATTACTTATAAAATGGATGATTTGGGATGCAGCGGTGTCTTGTCCCCCCTCTGACGCCCCCTGAAAACAAATACATCCCACTTCGTCCCCCCCCCGGGCCCCCCCGCCCCCCCCTTGGTTTTAAACAGGATTGAATCCTGCTGACTTTAATTATACCTTCGGATTGATTAAATTGAAAATCTAAAAGTGTTTCTATTAATAAATATATTCAAGTCAAAATGATCGGTGAATTATTTTAAATTAAAATGAAAAATTCTCGATTGAAACTGAAAATCTTTCTTTTATTAATAATTTTAAATCATTATCCCTTGATGAAAGAATAAATATGTGAATAAATTACCTGGTGGAGGTGATTTCATGACCAGGAAGAGAGAGAGAGTGAGTGGGAAGCTTGTGCTTGCTCTCTTTGAAGGCGTCGCGTCTCGTCTGCTGGGTAGCAATCGGCAGGCGGCGACGGCGGCGGCGGCGGCCGTCGCCGCACTCTGACGTCACTGTTGGGGCGACGGTCTCTCGCAGCTCAACAATACTAGCCAACAATAAGAGATAAAATTATTTTTATTATATTTTGCTCAATTGTTACAATGAAAAAATTCATATAATAATAAATTTAAATATTAATTTATTTATTATTTAAGTAATTAATTCACTCCCTATTATTAAATTTATTAATATTTATGTATTGCAATAGTATTTTAAGTAGCTATGCGAACAAAATAATTTTTTCAAGAAGTAAGAATATTTGATATAAATGTATTAATACGTTTAGTAATTATTTAAATGAAGGTATAAGGTTAAATTAGGCAATGCAGGACCAATCATAGGATATTTTATTGAGAAATAATTCCCTAATGTCCGTCTGTCTGTCACGCTCTATTTGAGCAACTTCCCGTTGAAATTTTGAAACGAAATTTTTTAGGAGGACCTTCTAAGGATTACAGGAAAATTATTTTCATCCAGAAATTCCTGTAACTTTTTGAGTTATTAATTCGTAAAGTTACGATTTCTCCCATAGAAGGCCGAAGGCGGGCTAGTTTTATAAACATGATTAACAAAAACAGTCTGTTTAATTCATTAGAAGGGCATTATTGAAAAAAAAATAAAAATGTGAATATGTAAAATTTTGAGGATAATTAATAAAATTCCACTAGAAATATTCTTGACCATCAATTGTTATAAATCATTTCTCTTCTCCAGCATAAAGAGGAATTTTCGTTACGTGCTATGCATTGCTAATTTCTGTTGAATTTACAAGAGCTCTTTAATTTTAATAGAGGCGAACTAGTAAATAATATAATACTTGGTTGAAGATTTGGGGGATCTTTTTAATAAAGCGGCAAAACCTCCCCCAGGACAAATCGCCTGCACCAAACACATCCCCTCCACCCTCTCATTCAACATCTCCCATCCCTTGGGTGGTGTATATACCTAGTATTATTCACATGTGAATATATAGGTATTCATCCACCCTGTTGCGCGTTGTTTCAGATTTCAATTAAAGGGAGCTTATCCAAAGAGAAATAAACACCTAAAAGTCAAACATGTGAGGAGTCACTCTATTACCAAAAAATAAAAGAATGTCGATAGAAAATTTCTATTTTAAAAATAATGAATAGGCTAGAGAACTAATATGAAATTAAAAGAAATGAAAAAAATTTAATTGGCATAATGAATATGAATACCAGATACATATTATGTGGACATCTTTTTAATTACCTTATGGAATCTCATCGAAAAAAATTAAAATTTGCATATTTATATTCCTTAGAACGTCTAAAAAGGTATTATTTGGAGATAATGGGTTCATAGGGGCAGGTGTGGTTTCAATAAACAATTGGTGGAGGGGGAGTTATTTTCTTTTTCTTTTTTTTTTTGGAAATGGTTTGGAAATAAAAAAAATCACGACCTCTGTATTTTTTATTAAAATAAAAAATATAGTGATTTTTCCATGAAAATTCGGAATTATTTTTTTTTTGGCAAATTTTTACAATTTGAGATGGATTGCTTCATATATACGAATGTAATATAGACCTACCCTTATACCTTCATTTAATTAATAAAAACCTGATTGTTGGAATCATTTCGATTTCATGAAAAAAGTTCACAGCCCTCGGGGCATGGTGTAGAGGTTAGCGTGCTAAACTCATATACCAAACGTCGCGGGTTCTGGACCCCAGGCAGTCCGATGATTTTATTTAAGCCATTTGGATACCAAATGGCTTAAATAAGAATGCCTGGACTCCATATATGTATATTAATCAACAACGGTTATCGTAAAAGTCTTATATGGCCTAAGTTGCCGAAAATACTGTGTGAATGAGAAAAAAGTGTCAATGTTTTTAACAAAAAAAAAAAAGTTCACCGAAATGCCAACAAAGGAGAAAAAAGAAATTCTCATTTGTTTTGCCTTTTTATACAATTATAATAGATAATAGGGTACCAAACTTATATATAAAATTTAAACCAACTAGCTCTTTTCCTTCTTGAGATATTTTGTTCACAGACAGGCAGACAGACCATGTCGCGAAAACCACCTTTTTGGATTCAGGGGACTTCAAAACGTGTATATCCATCAAAATCTCGGCATCGGATTTTTGACATGAATCCAATACTTTTTTTTTTCTCATCTCTCAACAGAGAATAACTCCAATTACAGAGAGATGGAGGAGACATTGGCAATGTTTGAAAATTTTCACGGCAAGTGGGACTCGAACCCGAGTTGTATAGTAACTCTAGATTCGTAATCCGCAGTTTATTCGATTAGCTACGAACCTCCTCAAAACTTTCTTTATATATACGTAAAAGAAAGTAAAATACAGTATGTGTTTATTTTTTCTGAAACTTTCCTAAACTAGAAAGATTAAAACAATTTCAAGTTTTCTTTTTAAAAATTTCATAAGAAAAACAAAAATATATGTCAAAATAGACCTTGATGATAAAGAAATTTAAATCCAGTTAAATATGAATAGTTTTTGAGATGATTATTAAATAGAAAAGACATATTTATACAAACTATTAAAATAACTGCAAGTAATATTTTATAGAAAATAATCATAATAATAAAGCTGTCATGGGACTCTCACATTAGAAGTCATTATCCAGTTATGCAAATATGCTGTTCGTAGTTAAAGAAAAACAACATATTTCAGTGTAACTAGAAATAATGCCACTTTCATAGTTTAATAATGATTCGTTAAATGGTTTGACGTAATTTGAATAAGCCATGTGAGCAATTTCAAAAAGGGCAGTCACGTGTCCGGGTGGTAATTAGAGCCTCGCGGATGATCGAGGTTCACTGACCCTACTAATGCTAATAAGACCCGCTTCTTACTGGGACCTCCCCCTAAAATGGACATGAGGGAGTGAAAACGAGATGGGGATCCCAAAATGCAAAGTCTAATTAAAGAGCATTAATCCAAGACAGATTCAATCCTTTCAGTTCGAAATGGGCTCAAGCACTTTTTTTTCAAGAAGATAAAAAAAAAATTAATTAATAATATTCTGTGTTTTATTGGATGATTAGATCATTCGAGCGGGTAATTTTCATTTCTTTCACTGGGTGAACTAATGTGATCTAATTGATTCAATTAATTCAGTTGTCTGGATGTTTATGAACATGTAAAGGGTTGAAAATCAACTTGGGGTAGTTTTCTTAAAGTAAATTATTTTAAAACTCAGCGGCAAGGTACGTCGACGACGAGCCTTGGCGGTTTCAAATGACAGGACCAATTGAGAAATTTATTGAAATATTATTATGAAAAAAATTCAAATCGATAATTCAAAAATATAAAAAATCAAATATTAAAGTTTTTCGAATTTCAAAAAACCCCGAAATTTGTATCAAGATATTTATTTAAATACTAGACGCAAAGCCCCGCCGAAGGCTGCGCCCCCTGGACCCCCTTGCTCGCCTACTCATATACATACCGGTACATACATTTTCCCTTTTCATTTTTATATGTAGAGATTATTTTAGCGGTTAATTATTCATGAACTTAAGATTTTTTGTGAATCATATCCTTTCCGGGACTCTCCCGGTACACAGACAAAAAATTTACGCCGATATTTTAGAATTCAAAATGTAAATAAATAAAAAAAATCGTAAACATGGGTAAATATTTATATTTTGTTACCATGGCGCTATCCCTGAGGCCTGATTGGTTGTTTCACACATCGGACACCCTCTTAGCCTTTTATATATAAGTATGATGATAATAATTTTTTGACGCAAAAACTAAACTGATATCTCAACTCGGTTAAAAGTTATTCGAGAATTTGAAAAATTGAATTTTACTCAAAAATGTACCTTTAGGGTCCTAATTCAAAACAAAAAAAAAAAAACAGAATTATATTTTGAGTTTAAGTGAGCTTTGATAGAAAAAAACTAAATTGATATAAAAGTTATTTAAGAAATTGTAAAATCAAAATTTTACCAAAAAATGGCGATTTGGGAGCATTGGAATCGGAATTTTCAAAAATCACTTCATAAGTGACGCCTACGTAATAAATGTAATCAATATGCACAATTACAACTTTCTATGTGCAATAGTTTCAATCATCAATTGGACCCTGTTACGCATTGCTGTGTCAAGCGCCAGCTACCGAGTTTTGAGAAAATTAACATTAAAGTTTTTTGTTTTGATTAGATTATATATAATTTTTTTTGTCAATTGTGCAAGTAACATTAAATATAAATTTTTTTTAGAACATATTTCATAAAAAATACTATTAATTATAGCATTTGAAACAATATTCCGGGCTTAACTCAATTTTTAACTTTTTGGCGCTTGACACACTAATGCATAACAGGGTCCAATTAATAGTCAATGAGTTTGCCAGTTAAAAAAAAATACTCTCGTTTTTATGTACCAAATTTTAGCAAATTTAATGCCCTACGCCCTACCGACGTTTCGGTCGACTATGCGACCATCTTCATGGATAGGATTCAGGGTTTTTCTGTTGACTGCGAAGATGGTCGCATAGTCGACCGAAACGTCGGAGTGGGTTCTATAATAAAGAAAGAGATATAGCTGCTTGGCCTTTTATTTATTCTACTACATATTGATTCAGCTATTCACCTCGCTAACATATTTGTATGATATATTCAAAATATAAATTATTTTAGAATGAAGTTAAAAAGAGAACTAAATATTCACCTGTTATTTTATATGGCAGCATCTTGAGTCTTTTTTAATCTGTTCGAAAGAAGAGAAGATGGTGATTATCAGAGATGGGGATCCATAGGAAGTGATGAAATCCGAAGAATGGAAGTCGCCAAGGAGAAGGATCTTAAACAATTAATTTCAATATTAATAGAAAGTAAGAAAAATACAATTTTTAATATTTATTTATTTGACATAGAGCATATAAAATTTTAAATTTATTTTAAGTTTATTTTATTGTTGTTTATCTCTAATACTAAAAAGTAAATAATTCAGTAAACAGCCATATGATTTCTCTCATTGTTCATTCCTGGTTGGCCTAATTATCTAACAAGCGATCCAAGAGAAGTTAATTAAATCCTTTAATTGAGAACGGCATTGCATTATACAAGTACTTTAAGGAATGTTTGGATCATTGAAATTTAATGTCTTAATAAAATTTATCTTTATAATTTACTACCTAAAATTATTTTCACAAACAACATAGAATAAAACAGGAGAAGACTGAGTTGAGATCAATCCTAACTTGCTCTAATTACCAAGTTCTAGGAAATGATATCCGATACTAATTTAGTAGGGATCAGTTTCGCTGTTTAATCAAATCAAGGTCCGTTAAATTTGAATCAGAAATCAACACATTACATTGAGATCTAACTAAACTAGGAGAAATTTACATATTAAGTAATCATATTGATTATGTTAAGAATGAGTTCAGGAGCGTATATGAAGGGGAATTTTAAAAATATATATAGGCCACTCACTATATTTCTATATTTTCGTTGGAGAAAATGTGTTACATGAACAAAAGTAGTTAAAAAGGAAAATATATATTTTTTTTAATTTTTAATGGAAATTTTGATTTTGAGAGCGCTCTCAGTAGAAAAGTGACTAACTGCCCTTTTTTCCGAAAATCATTTTTTTGTATTTTCCGTGGAAAAATATCATTCTCCTTATGCCCTGAACTGGGTAAGAGCGTAATTCAAATTTTTCAGTTCGAAATGCTGGCGCACGAAAAGTGTTTAACAGTGGCTCTAATAATGACAATGAAATGTTTTTTGGCTCTCCTGAAAAATAAACAAAAATGGAGTTATGCACTTTACTAATTAGAACGTCGATATATATATCTTAAAATAGTTTTTTTTTCTGCTGAGGGAGTTGCGAAATTTCAACCTTTTCTTGGGAGAGGCAACCTTTTTTTCTTGGGGGGGGGGGGGGGGAATCCAAACTTTTTTTTCTTAAAATTTACTTACAAATAGGTACAGTGAGGGACAATATTAAGTCCCACCCATGCGTTTTCTACTTGTGATTATTCCATTGTTTTTATAAAAGAAAATGAAAATCTTTATTGGAAATTTTCTAGGTTTTAACCATGAATGTTTCCATTAAAAAATATATTATATTTTTTTAAAAACAATGAAATAATCACAAGTAGAAAACGCATGGGTGGAACTTAATATTGTCCCTGTACTCAATTTTGGCAAAAAAAGATAGATATTTAATTTATTGTTTGTATACAAGTAGATATATTTTGAAATATTTTATTTATAATAATATGAAGTTAAAGTTAAATAAATAAATATAAAATTTAAGAAAGATAGAGCCCTTGGGGAGGCGCGCAAATGCCTCTGAATTCTTTCCTCCAGAAAAACATTCCCCGTCCCTGGCTAAAAATTAAAAAAAAAAAAAATTATTTTACTTTCTCTTTTTAATTGTTTTTTTCTTAATAGCTTCTAATTTATATTTAAAAAGGTTGAATCGCCTAGTAATGAAGGCAAAAATTAGGAAAAGTTAAGTCTCTGTCAATTAAAACATGGAAATGTTAGTTTTAGAATAACAAAACAAATGGTCTCCTAAGAAAGAGAAAATAAATATCTTTTTCTACTCACTTATCCAATAATTTCTCAATTTATTTATTTTTGGATGTATAACATTAATTCGCCTTTGATATAAATTAGTTTGATCAATTTATACAACTAAATATTGTTAAAATCTAATATATAGATTAGACAATACAAAAAGCTTTTATTAAACATCTAGCCTGTGGGTGCATAATAATGACCATATCAATCATTTCATAGAGAAGATGTTCAAAGTACTATTCGGTTGGTTGCCCCTGAATAAAACTTCAATCAATTTTATTTAAGTATTTAAATGTTATTGGAGAGTAGCTTGAGTCATCCCCGTCGATAATTGCGAATATGTTATTCCCTGATTGCGCGTAAAACTTTACGAGCGGACAAAGGGTCCCAGATAATCCAAGGGCCGAATAAGGGTTAATTCGATCAAGACAATATCTGTCAGCAACGCCCCGGGAGCCAACAGACAGACAGGAGTCCAGCTCTAAAACCGAAACCGAAACTCACTAATTGTCTGCCAGCCTCCATATTTGGACTGGCTGGAAGCCGCCGGCGGCTTGGCTCTTTAGTTAATTAACAGTGGTAAATGGTAGTCACAATTAGAGATAACCAACGAGGAGTCAGAGAAATGGTTTCATCTCGCTGGTCCAATTTATATCTTGTTCATTTAAACAATAACATTATGTGTTTACGAAAAAAAAGTATTTTGCAATAATGTTTTCAAAGATACTAGATGGATAACAAAATTATAAAAGGTGGAAATTATAGAAAATATGATAGGCCTATACCAAACAAAAAGTATTGAGAATATACATGTACATCAGTTCTTCCCTATATATATAGCCTAATCATTTTATCTAAATAATTAATACGATATGTATGAGAAAAGTTTTGTTTAAGTACAGAAAACTTCTAGTAATTAAATTTAAGGTATATTTTTAAAAAGTGGTAAAAATGGTATTTATTAGGATTAAGAAGATGTATGGCAGCCAGCAAGTGATAAAGAAACTATTTGATTATCGTCGACGTTTCGGAATTACGTCGATCCCATCTTCAGGACATACGGTCATCAAAACATTTTTATTTGGTGTTAATTCGGCAAAATACAAACAATTTTTACATGTATTTTTTTATAAAAACAAAACACTTACGATAAACTGTTATTGTTGCTTAGATAGATGCAATTTTGGTTCATACAAATATAAATATTTATATTTGCCTATACCATTAGATGTATATGAGATGGTATAGGCAAATATATATAATATATAATATAATATAATAAAATATAATATTTATATTTGTATGATCCAAAATTGCATCTATCTAAGCAACAATAACAGTTTATCGTAAGTGTTTTGTTTTTTATAAAAAAATACTTGTAAAAATTGTTTGTATTTTGCCGAATTAACACCAAATAAAAATGTTTTGATGACCGTATGTCCTGAAGATGGGATCGACGTGATCCCGAAACGTCGACGATAATCAAATAGTTTCTTTATCACTTTCTGGCTGCCATACATCTTCCTAATCCTAATAATTACCACTCAGCCATCGAAATACTTCTGTAAAAATGGTACTAATAATTAAAACACTATTTTCAGTCTAGTAAGCGCTAGAGTAACAGTAATATCGGCTTCTTCCTTCAATCGATCTCAATTTTGAGTGTCAACCCCTAATGACGGAATAGGGAAAAGAAAACAGATCATTTTTTAGATATCTTGCCAAAAATGTATGAAAACAAATTTATTACCAGCAAAATCATATAGACGAATGTCGACCGAATAATGCTTACATCAATTTTTGCCAAGATTTCTAAAATCACAGGCCCAGGATCTATAACATTACATAGATATAAGTGGGGAGCCTCTAATATTGTAGAAAAAGAAAAGGAAACGATTCCACCCAAAATTATTTAATGAAATTAGAATCTAGTTTATCATCAATGTTCAGGTTTTTAAGTCTAATCAATATACGTATTGTGAATAAAAAAATAATTGTTTCTCCGTTGACATAAGATACTAAACTCAAAAAGACTCTCCAATGTTTATTACCGAGTCTTCAAGAATCAGTATTTATTTACTTTAATTCAATTGATTAAACTTAAGAGCCTGAAGATGGCCCCCACCTTGGGTGGAAATATCGCTTTATCGTTTCATTAGAAAATTTGTCTTGGTTCGTTTAGTTTGTTCTTTTCCTATTATAATTTGTTTTTAACTCTTTGTTAATGTAGGCCATTACCTAATGTCAGGAAAGACTTGATCCGAGAGTGTAAGGGCATCCAAACTTGTTTTTGGTGGACGGTTTTCCAAGAGAGCTTTCCAAAAATCGTCGCAAAGAAGAACTTTAAGTTCGGAGAGCTAAAAAAATAAAATAAAATAAATTATAAAATGAAATAGATAAATATATTAAGCTATATAAAATAAGAGAGGTGAAAGAATTAACTCTATGCCTGCTGTGGACCACAGCATTATAACCTACTATTATAACACACTGCATGAATACTGTATAAATTCAGCATCATTTAATATTCAAATATATATATGTTGAGTTTTGTATAACAGCAGACAATGCTATATCTACTGTTTGGAAATGGTTAGATTTTTAATTCAAATAAAAGAGAATGTTTGCCTTTTGATAATGGCTACAATCTAATTAAAATTTAAATTAAATTCAAGATGATTTACTAAAATTAAAAAAAAAAAGGAAAACATTATTATTCCTTTTGAATTGTAAATATAAACACAATAATTATTTTAATATCAAATCTAAATTAAGTAAGTAAGAAGGATGAGATTAAGTAATGTAAATGTTTATTTTATTTGTTTTAATTATGGGAAGAGTTTAATTAATAATTATATTTAAAATCATGTACAGTAGAATAATTCATCCCTTCCCCATGCTGGTAATCATTATTATTTGCAGGAATAGTAAAGGATAGTCCAAGTATGAACTTTTTTGAAAAGATTTTATCTGGCCCTAAACTTTCCATCCTCTTACTCCTGTTTCGTTGAACAATTCAGATAAACCATTATTTTAAAGATAAATTCATTGAAAAAGGTGCCTTATTCTGTCTGTAGAAAAAAACAAAAACAAAATTGGCGAAAATTTGAAATCACACAAGAAAAGAAAATATGGAAGAAAAAATTAAAATTAAATAGGTTTGAGCAAAAGAAGAGACTGAAAAACTAAGGAATTAACTTGAGAGCAAATTTGGTTACAGCTTAGTTTTCGATCTCTCCTTATATCAATACATAAACCACAAGTTTCTTCAACTATGGATACTTTCCATATTTTCTTATAAAATTATTGATTTTTGATTTTCTGCTCTTTATGTTGTTTTTGTTCAACTATCAGATACAATAATATTTGTTTTATACCTCCAACTGTAAAAGAATTAAGAATAAATTATATTTAACAGATAAAATGATTGAAATTCATCAAATTTCAATAATCATGATTTTAAAAAAATATCTACCAAAATTAGAAATAGAGAGAGTATAAGATTATATTAAAAAAAAAAAAAAAAAAAATTATGAATGAAAAATTGAGAAAATGATTTAAAATACTTTTTTGACCAAACGAGAATTAAGAGAGGTATTCATGAAATCGAAATTTTTTTTTTTTTTCATTTTGAATGATCCATAATGCACCCCTTTCCACTTATTAAAATCAAAATTTTGAAAAGGATCCTAATTAAGGGGAACATGGTTGAACTTTTCGTCTTTTTTCAAAATAATTAGCCGTGTCATTTCCTCTCTCCAAGTTATTGAACCTTGTCAGATTAGTACGGAAGTACAATACTCGCTAATATACTGACCGGAAAGTCGGTCATCGTCAGTCTGATAGATTTCAATCCTTCCGCTCATCAAGCGGCATTGAATTCCACGAACCGGCAGCGAGAGAGAGGGTTCTCGTTCGTAAAAAAGAGGGTTGGGGCAATTAAGTCAAAAGTTGCAACTCTTCGTCTACATATACGGGTGCTGTTTTTGCGATAGTTTTTCTGTGGGAGAGTCCAGAGGCTGACCACTAGGGTACCCGCATTGGGTGTCCACAAGTGTTTGTGTGTATGGTTTTTTGCGGGATAATCTTTAAGGACCTCTTGAAATGGTGATATGGGCGAATTATTGGCTTATACAAGAAATTAAAAAAAATTTCTTTATCATCAACCAAAATTGAATAATACCAAATAAGAAATTCAAAAATATTGATACTGAGAATTTTATAAAATAAATAACCATTATAGAAAAACACTGCGAAAATCTTAACATTTTTTTTATAAAAAGACTGATTGTGAGACGCGTCAGAGATAAAGAGTTTCCCCACTGTCCAAAAGAAATTTTTTGGCAGTGGAAATGGAAGTGAAGTTCACATCTTCCTCAAAATAATTAGGATTTAGAGGCTTTTTAACAACAAAATAAGCCTGTAACCATAAATGGAACGTTGTTATTTTTCCTCAACCATTTATAGACACAACATTCAAAAGAATAACAGTAAATAGTTTTTTAAAAGAACGTAAACAAAACCATGCTTCGAGATTAAAAATCTAATGTCAGAACGGGACGGAAAGTTAAAGCAGGTGGGGATTACTGAGAAATGTTTACAAAGTGTAGAAAACAACCGTAGTAAGAACTGGTGGAATTTTTATTTTCTCTTACCCTATATATGAAATATATATAGAGAGAGAGAAAGTATTGCGATCATGTCAAAAATTCGATGTCGAGATTTTAATTTTGATATACATGTTTTGAGATCCCCTGAGTCCAAAAAAGTGGGTCCCGCAAATTGGTCTGTCTGTGTGTGTGACTGTAACGATTTTTAGCATGAAGGAATTGAGCTACCAGATTGAAATTTTATATTTAAGTTAGGTACCCTCCCAGACACTCAAAATAAGCCTTTGAACAAATTCGGCCAAAAAGTACTAGTACTTTACTGATGTACTTTTTCAGTTTTTTTCGATTTTCTCAAAATTTGGTCCAACGATTTTGATTAAAATTCATATATTCTACTATTTTTTGATTCTCTTTAAAAAGTATATCAGTGAAGTTTTTCGTGAAAATTGTTTGAAGTGTACTTTACTGATGTTGAAGCATTCATAGCTCAGCGCCTTCTATGAATCCCGTGGTCAAGTTTGAAACTAAGGTGCTCTGGGAAACTAAATATATCTCAACACAAAAAATCTTGTGTGACCAGCACGGTGCACAACTTTCTCTTACCGAAGGGTAAGAGAAAGTTGTGTGCTGTGCGCCAGTCACATCAGATTTTTTCATTTCAGGTGTTTTTTAGGAAATAGTGCGAATGTGCCATGTGGCCATAATTAGTCATTTATCTTATGATACACCATAGCATAAACGTACTTAGAAACATACAAAAATAACAATAATTATTCAGTAAATAGTTGGAGGATATAAAAAAAAAAAAAAAATTTTTTTATTTTATAAAAAAAAAAAAAAATTTTATTTTTTTTTTTTTTTTTATAAATAATTTTTATCCCTTAAATATAATTATTCAGTATTTAAAGTTTTTTCTTACTAAAAAAAATATGTGTTATTCTTGTGGTTGGCCGAGTGGACATAAATCCCTCATTGATTTATAATATTCACAATAAAGTGATGTTGACCAAATTAAGAGTTTATATTTTTTAAATTTAATATCTAAACGAATTTTATATATTCACCATATGTCATCGCTGTCCTTTTTTAGCTCGTGTCGGTGACTTGACAAGGGACATCAGTTGCAATTGCATTTCCTGGCGGACAAAAATATAAAAGTAAAATGTTAAAAATTCACATATAGAAGGGAATCAACAAACAACAAACATCCATTAAATTCATCCCATGACAGTAATTACTACTATTAATCATACACTTAAACAAAAAAAAAATATATATAAGCCTAAAAAGAAGTTTAATTATTTAAAATGTAATTAAAGCACATCCACATGATATTTAACTATTTTAAAAGATTAAGCTTAGAATGTTTAATTTAATTTTACTAATTAGAAAAAATGTTAAAATTTCTAATTATTTGAATTAAAAGTGAAAATTGCTATTCTTTAAAAAATAGATCAATTTGTACGATTTATAATTTTTGTAGTTTAAACAACAAATAATCAAACAAAATTGCTAAATTAAAAGAATAATGAATTGACTCAATACAAAAGTCCAATTTGATCGAAGGGTAGATAAAATCTGATTGTATAAAGGGAATCGATTTTTCATTAAGCCAAATTTATATTACACGAAGGGGAAAGAATGTGATGAAATTTTTTTATAAGTTTTCATTAGAGCTCGTTTTTTTTTTTTTTTTTTTGATGATATTAAAAATTTATATATTCAAAGAAAAAAGTTAAAAAAATCAAGTCTTAAATATTAAATGATAGAACTAGCTTCCCTAGGTCATGAAGCCAGCCAACATAGATTGGATTGATTTGTTATAATAATTGACAAATATTTTTTATTTTAATTTATAAAATTTCTATCTATTGGGTTAAGTTAACAAAAAGACATGTATCCTAACAAAATAAAATCTCTGGTAAATCTATAATCAAAGTCAATTGCTGTATTTACAGGTCAGAGAGAAGGAAAATCAAGTTTTCCCTTCAAAGATACTCTGTTAGCATGGAGAAGCTTAAATACAGTCAGTCCCTATCCAAATTAGCATATATTAGATTGTATGAAAGGAAAGGGTTTGGATGGAAATTGATATGGATTAACTGGCTTGTTAGAAATGAATAAAGATAAGAAGACATTAGGGATAAAAAAAGAGGCCTCACAGAGTGATTATGATTAGAAAAAAAAGCCAATAATCTGCAGAAAACAAAAAAATAATTACCTATAAGAAGAATCGCAGACATCATATTTGCGGCAAACTTATTTGAAACATGGTGACGAGCGTTTTGTGGTGCCAAATGTGGAGATTATCGGATGCATTTGAGAGGATGCAGAACCTCTTCTTAACGCTATTGAGCTTTCGAATTACTATGCCAGACGACGCGATGGGCCAGGTGAAGCTCAATCTTCTGGTCTTGAAGAGATTCTCTTGATCGAAGATCAGGGTTATCATAAAATGTGTATTTTCAGAAATTTTTTGTTTTTTCCGGGCATCATTTTTTGACGTCCTCTGTAGATATGAGTGTAAAATTTGGATCTGCGGACTCCTTTGGAGGCTCTGGAGGTGACCTGGAATTTGTACAGACATTTACAAACAACCCTTTACTGAGATCTTCCATCTACCCTGATCAGATTGAGCTCAAATTTTCTTTTTATGGGCAGATTGAGCTCAAATTTTCTTTTATGGAAGATGGGTTTTAGTTTGAAAAAATTTTGCGCTATTCGAATAGAAATAGATAAAATTTCCTTTCAACGGGAAGATACATAGTCATTTTGCAATTAGCGAGTTTTGGCACTGTAAATACAAATGATCAGTATCAATTAACATAGCAAATCAACATATTAAATAAGAATAAAATAGAAAAAAAAATCTGGTGTGACTGGCGCACAGCACACAACTTTCTCTTACCTTCGGTAATCGAAAGTTGTGTTCTGTGCTTGTCACACCAGATTTTTGTGTCGACATATATTTAGTTCCCGACAGTACGGAACATATGAATTCAGATGTAAAATTTTTAAGTATGGCAAAATATTTATATTTTGTTACCATGGCAACCATTTCTCCTATCCTTCCCTATGAAATACAAGAGTAAAGTGGTCTTCAGAAGATTTCAATTGCAAAATGAGAATATACATTTGAAAGAGCATCTAAAAAATAATTGATTTTTTGAATTTTAAAAAAATCGTTGGAGCAAATTTTGAGAAAATCGAAAAAAACTGAAAAAGTGCATCAGTAAAGTACTAGTACTCTTTGGCCGATTTTGATTAAAAGCTTATTTTTCCGGTCCCGGGGGTGTTTATCTTAAATATAAAATTTCAGCCTCATAGCTCAATTCCTTCATGCTTAAAATTGAACACACACCCACACACACACACACACACACACACACACACACACACCCCACACACCCACACACACACAGACAGACCATGTCGCGAAAACCACTTTTTGGATTCAGGGGACCTCAAAACGTGAAGATCCATCAAAATCTCGACATCGAATTTTTGACATGAATCCAATACTTTCTCTCTATATATATATATTACATATATACATAGGTAAGAGAAAGTAATTATTTCAAATAAATTGAATATATTAATATTAAGGAGGACTATAAGGAGTTCGAGGCGAATGATCCTCAATCTTAAAAAATCTTTTACTTTTTTTTTGCACTTAGTGAATAAGAATTGTTATTATTTCTCTTATTAGCCTACTAGTGATGTAGTTCATCTAATGAAAATATTATTGTCTAATGCTATGAAAATGTAAATTGTTATCGTGAATATCGTGATCTCAATAAAATGTTAGGATTCTTAATAAATTCAATATTTTTTGAGTTATCTTGGGGAAAAGAATCAGATCTTATCCTTTTATTGGTTTGTGAAGTTAAATCATGAAAGTTCCTTAAATGAATAAACAAAGATAAACTTATTTGTAACAGGAATGAAAGTTAAAGAAAACGCAGCCAAAAATTTTTTTTTTTTAAATATATTTTAACAGCTGACGTTTCGGCTTTGGTCAAAGCCATCCTCGGAGCTGTTAAAATATCCTTATATAAACTTATTTAAAGAATCTAACTCACAGCCATTGGGCTGAGATCAATAATATGCATTTAACCCAAAAGCCCCGGGGCCCGGCCCAGTAAAGCTCTCGGCGGCCCTGCAAATATGGTTTGGTCAAAAAATTTTTTCGGATATATAGGACCAGATTTCAGTTTATATAAACTCATTTAATCTGATTTTATAAATTAATAATTCAAGTTATACTTACAAATAAAAAAAAATGATGAAATGTCTACAAAATTTATTCTCTCTTTGTTTAGGTTAATTGCAATCCTTTCGTTTAGATGAAATTAACATGTTCTTTTGTTACCGAGTTATCTTTATATCGAAACAGCCGAATTACCAAAAAGCAAAGACAGAAATATCCTTTATATAATGAAATGTTATTAAATAACTTTAGAAATAAGCTTACCACAAATAATAATTAACATCCTCTATCTTCATGATTAATCAAGTGGATGTCATTTGAGTTGGAGGCGAGTCGGTCAAGATGGCGTCAGCTTCGTTTTAACAGGGAGATTCAAATTTAGTTTCGGATCATTCGGTCACGATATTCTTGAAAAATTCTCTAATAACAAAAGAAGAAAATTTTGTCGTTTAGAAGAAAAATCACACAAATATGAACTAGTTATATTTTTTAGGCTGAAGGGGAAACGGAAAAATATGACATTAAAAAAAAAAATGATGTATTATACGTATATTTTAAAATGAAGAGAACCAATCAATATCTGTGATGGTAAGTGTAAGCAGGGCAGAAAAATATACCGATACAGTAACAATCAAAAAGGTTTTATAGTTTTTGCAGTTAAAATACTAAATTTTTTGAATGATTTTATTCCGACACCGGCAAAGCAAAATTACCGACACCCCAGTCATGAGAGTAATCGTAAGAAGAGAGAGATTATGGGCGTAACTAGGGAGCCCCCCCAGAAGACTCGTGGTTCCCCCAGAAAGCTCCCCGACCCAAGAAAAATTGAGAGAATATGGGGCCTTCCAGGCCACCCGGAGACGGCTGGTCCCATGCCCCCCCCGCCCCAGCCAAATTTCCTAGTTACGCCCATGGAGAAATTTAAGTTAGGTTTCCCCCCGGACAGTTAAAATAAGCTTTTGAAGAAAAGCCAGTCAAAAAGTACTAGTACTTTACATTAGTACTTTTTCAGTTTTTTACGATTTTCTCAAAATTGACTCTAACGATTTTGATTAAAATTGATAAAGAAACTATTTTTTAGATGCTCTTTAAAAAGTCTATAAGTAAAATTTTTCGTGAAAATTGTTTGAAGTAGACTTTACTGATGTATTATCTCAGATTTTTCAAATTCATTTTTCAGCTCTTCCCCAATAGAGCCAATATTAAATCCCTATGGGGATTTGAATGTTAATTTCGATTCAAAAGGGGGCCTTCTGTGGAACTTTTACACATTAAAAAAAATTTTCCAATTCTTATGAAATTTTGTATTTAGGGAGCGTACAAGTAATTATTACGTAACGCAATTTGGAGGGGGGAGGGGGTTGAACTCGTAAAACGTTACCATGCGTTACAAGGGGGGAGGGGGGTTGAACAACGCGTTACGTAACTGGTATTTTTGGCGACTTTCCGATACTTTGCGCAACATAATTGTAACTTTTAGATAAAAATGGCCAGTTGAGCGTTACGTAACCTCTAGGTGGAGGGGTCCAGAAAAATGTTACGGCGCGTTACATGGGGGGGGGGGTAAAAAATCTTAAAAAATTGCTTTCCGTAATTCTTATACGCCCCCTATTTAGGATTTTCTATTGGGTATAAAAATTAAAATATGAGATTAAAATTTTGAAAAATAACTGTAGTTTATTTCAAGAAGTCAACATTTAAAACGCAAGTGGTCAATTTTGGAACTAAGGTGCTTTGGGAAACTAAATATATCTCGACACAAAAAAATCTGGCCTGACAGCACAGTACACAACTTTTATTACCGAAGGTAAGAGAAAGTTGTGTACTGTGCCTTATACTCATTTAATAAGATACAATTAGGGGGTCCATTTGGTATCAAAATGGCTTAAATAAAATCATCGGACTGCCTGTGATCCGAACCCGCGACACTTGGTATAGAAGGCAAGCACATTACCAACTATACCAAGCCCGAGAGCGCCAGATATTTTTATTTTATTTTATACTGGCGAAGTTAGTTGGCTTGAATCCTTGTAAGATGATTTTTTTAAAGAAATAGTCTTAATATTATCGTTTACGCTTAGGTGTGAATAACAAATTACTCTCTTTGAGGGGCCTTAATGAATGGGCCTGAGCCTTAAACAGGTGTTTCTGCCATGAGGGGAGGAAGGTCATGTATTTTATCTGCCTTTATCATGCCAGCTGGTCACGCGTTTCGTTTGTCTGATTGGCATCTCGGTATTTTTTTTAAAGGCATCTAATGTTGTGACATAAGAACAAACAATGCGGGTCTTTTATCTTCGATGTAAATTACGAGATAACATTATTAATAGTGGAAATTTATTAATTAGGAATTCATGTTGCCCGAGCGATTTTTCACGCCCCGTTCAAAAAACAATTTTAAATATTAATTAATTACTTTTGGATTATCAAATCGATTTCAAAGCGTTTGTTAATGTGCATATAAAAAAATTATTAATTTAATCAATGGGGTGAAAATTTTTTCTAAGTCTTTTGTGATAAATATATACAAGATATCCCCACCATAACATTTCTAACAATCTCAAAGATATTTCTCATTTATCTCGGCTTTTTAAGATACGGGAGCCCTTGGGCTTGGCCTAGTTGGTAGCGCGCCTGCCTTGTACACAAAGGGTCGAGGGTTCGGATCCTAGACAGTCCGATGATTTTATTGAAGCAATTTGGATACTAAATAGCTTAAATAGAAATGCCTGGACCCCAATAGATGGATATTATTTATTGAATCAATGATAAGTTACTTTGGCCTATAAAGGAAATTTATCTCACAAATTGTCAGTGAAGACACCGCGCATTTTTACTTTCTCTTACCTCTATATATGTTAATATATATAGAGAGAAAGTATTGGATTCATGTCAAAAATTAGATGTCGAGATTTTGATGGATATACCTGTTTTGAGGTCCCCTGAATCTAAAAAATCTGGTGTGACTGGCGCACAGCACACAACTTTCTCTTACCTTCGGTAATCGAAAGTTGTGTTCTGTGCTTGTCACACCAGATTTTTTGTGTCGACATATATTTAGTTCCCGACAGTAAGGAACATATGAATTCAGATGTAAAATTTATAAGTATGTGAAAATATTTATATTTTGTTACCATGGCAACCATTTCTCCTATCTTTTCTATGGGGTACAAGAGTAAAGTGGTCTTCAGAAGATTTCAATCACAAAATGAGAATATACATTTTATAGAGAATCTAAAAAATAATTGATTTTTGAATTTTAAAAAAAATCGTTGGAGCAAATTTTGAGAAAATCGAAAAAAACTGAAAAAGTACATCAGTAAAGTACTAGTACTCTTTGGCCGATTTTGATTAAAAGCTTATTTTTCCGGTCCCGGAGGGTGTTTAACTTAAATATAAAATTTCAACCTCCTAGCTCAATTCCTTCATCCTTAAAATTGAACACACACCCACACACCCACCCACCCACCCACCCACACACACACAGACAGACCATGTCGCGAAAACCACTTTTTTGGATTCAGGGGACCTCAAAACGTGAAGATCCATCAAAATCTCGACATCGAATTTTTGACATGAATTCAATACTTTCTCTCTCTATATATATTACATATATACATAGGTAAGAGAAAGTAAAAAGTGATTTTCGAAACATGGTCTGTCTGAGTGTGTCTGTGTACAAAATATCTCAAGAACGAAAAGAGCTAGGAGGCTGAAATTTTATATTTAAGTTAGGTACCTTGTTGAGACGTAACACTGAGCTTTTGAAGAAAATCGGCGAAAAAGTACTAGTACTTTACTGATAAACTTTTTCAGTTTTTACTTTCTCTTACCTATGTATATATGTAATATATATATAGAGAGAAAGTATTGGATTCATGTCAAAAATTCGATGTCGAGATTTTGATGGATCTTCACGTTTTGAGGTCCCCTGAATCCAAAAAAGTGGTTTTCGCGACATGGTCTGTCTGTGGGTGGGTGTGTGGGTGGGTGTTCAATTTTAAGCATAAAGGAATTGAGCTACGAGGTTGAAATTTTATATTTAAGTTAAACCCCCCCGGGACCGGAAAAATAAGCTTTTAATCAAAATCGGCCAAAGAGTACTAGCACTTTACTGATGTACTTTTTCAGTTTTTTTCGATTTTCTCAAAATTTGCTCCAACGATTTTTTTTTAAATTCAAAAATCAATTATTTTTTAGATTCTCTTTAAAATGTATATTCTCATTTTGCAATTGAAATCTTCTGAAGACCACTTTACTCTTGTATTTCATAGGGAAGATATGAGAAATGGTTGCCATGGTAACAAAATATAAATATTTTCCCATGCTTATAAATTTTACATCTGAATTCATATGTTCCGTACTGTCGGGAACTAAATATATGTCGACACAAAAAATCTGGTGTGACAAGCACAGAACACAACTTTCGATTACCGAAGGTAAGACAAAGTTGTGTGCTGTGCGCCAGTCACACCAGATTTTTTTTTTTTTCGATTTTTTTGAAATTCGTTCTAACGATTTTGACCAGATTTTTTTTTTCAAGTCTCGGCATCTTAGGCCATATAGACTTTTAAGGTAGCCATTATTTAAATATGATATATTAGGGAGCGCACCAAGTATTTTTTCTAGATACATAAAATTTCTGGAGGAGGACCCCCGGACTTCCTTTACCTTTGGAAAGTATTCCATACCTCCCAAACCCCTCCCTCCCGGTATACCCATCAGCCTCACCGAAAATTAGGGTCCGACCGAGACAAGATTTTCAGCCGAAACCGAATATTCGGCCTCAATCTTAGTTTCGGCCGAAACCGTAACCGAAACCGAAACTTGTATTTCCTATAAAAAAATTATTATTATTTTACTTTTTTTTTTTGAAATTTTTTCGAGCTGTGGAAAATTTTTTTCCCCTCCCGTGAAAATCATTTTACCTTTTTTTTAGGAGACTAAAAAATTTTTTCCGTACCTTTTCCGATTTTGCAAATAATTTGACCTTTTTTTTGCATGCAAGTCTCATCCCATCTTTTCAGACTCAGGTTTCGGCCGGCCGAAAGGTTCGGCCACTTTTTTGGCCGAAACCGAAACTACGGCCGAAACCAGGATTTTTGGCCGAAACCGAAACCGAATATTCGGTCGGTTCCTACCGAAAATAAATTTCTAGATACGCCCCCGGGTCTAAATGTCTTCCAATGACTCAATTAAGCTAATCCACATATTACCAATGTCATTTCTATTCATCAGCTAAATAAATCAAGTGAAAATTTTAGATTATTAAGAGGTGTTTAGCTTAAAAGTTTTTTTTTTTTTTTTTTTTTTTTAAACATTCACACTTTTTTCTCATTCACACTCCCACTCACACACACATTCACACTGTCTTTTCGGCAGCTCAGGCCATATAAGACATTTACGATAACCGTTATTTATGAATTTATATATATTAGGGTCCAGGCATTTTTATTTAAGCCATCTGGTATCCAGATGGCTTAAATAAAATCATCGGACTGCCTGGGGTCCGAACCCGCGACGCGTCGCGGGCTGAAATCGAAAAAAAGCGGCCATAATTATCTTTTTTTGGGCGGATTTTTACAAAATTAAAACTATACATACATAATCATATGTTCTTCTATACCCTTCAATATTTTCATATTTTACCAAAAGGGGTTGAAATTACCCCTTGACAAAGTTGAAAAAAAAATTATGATGTGTGAAATATAAAGAAAAACATATGTCAAAAAATCAAAAAAATATGCGTTTTACAAAAATGACATTTATTTTTACAAAAAACATACATGGGGTGAACTACCCCTTACTGAAGGGAGCAAAAAAAAAAAATTTTTTTGATAATTACAAGCAATACGTCTTTATATACATTTTAATGGATGCTGATTCCAAAGATGTCATCTATTTTTACTAAAAACATACATAGGGTGAACTACCCCTTACTTAAGGTGTTAAAAAAAATTTTGCTTTGATAATTACAAGCAATACGTCTTTATATACATTTTAAAGGTCACTCGTTACGAAAATGTCATTTATTTTTACAAAATATATAGATGGGGTGAACTACCCCTTACTGAAGGAAGCAAAAAATATTTTTTTTTTTGGTAATTACAAGCAATATGTCTTTATATACATTTTAATGGATACTGATTCCAAAGATGTCATCTATTTAAAAAAAAAACATGCATGGGGGTGAACTACCCCTTACTCAAAGGGTCAAAATTTTTTTTTTTTTATATAAGCTTATATAAGCAATACGTCTTTATATACATTTTAATGGATTGCTGATTACAAAGATGACTATTTTCTTTTCCCTCAACATTGGGGGAGGGGGGGGGGGCTTGAGCCCCTTGGGCCCCTTGGAGTCGGCTTCTATGTCTCTGTCATTATACTTAAATAAAAATTATTTGCTAAAAAATAAATTACAATATTCTAGCCACTAACTTCTGTTTTATGTTCCTGTTTACCACTGTCTCTCGCTGATTGGCCAGAGACAGAGGAAGTGGAGTCAGTGAGGGAAATTTAAAACTTTAAAATTTTGCGCCGAAGTCGAGCGATTGCAAAATTTCCAAACAGTGAGCAAGAATAAATGTGATGCATTTGCTCGCTGAAGGCATGTAAGGGGGTCCAGGGGGGCTTTATCACTTGTATACAAAAATAATATAGTTATTTCAATAATATTAATAAGTATATGAACAAGAAAAAAATGAAATTTTCAAATATTGAATATTCCCTTTTAATAGATTATTTTTTCAAAAGATTACAAAATTTGAGGCCCCCCTTCAAATTTTATGGTCATTCTAATAATAGCCTGATTTTATTTTGTCCGTCAGCCCTTTGTCACGTTTCGATATTATCTGTAAAGCAGAGAGAAGTTCATATGGTTTGAGGGAAATCATTTGTTTTTCTGCCGATTTAATTATAAAAAAATTAATAAAAATTTTTCGGGCAAAATCGGGCAAAAAGTTTCGATGCAATTATGTTCTACATGTATTCTAGTTTCAGAATCTATTGAGTTTGTTAGAAGGCAAGAGGATGCCCATATACTTTTTTGAAATTGAAAAAAATTTATATTGCTTTTTTTTTACTTACAAAAAAAATTTATTTAAAAATAAATAACTGTAATACAAGAAAAACAAAAATATATTCAGAAAGAAGATTAATTTATCTATGATTCAAAAAAAAATTCATTAAAATTGGATTAATATTAATACATGAAAAAAATTTCTGAATATCGACTTAAAACGCAAAGAAAAGTTAGTAAGTTTTCTTGCCCACTTTGGCGCTCTATAACTCGGGTTTGGGTTGGGTAAAAAAAAAATGAATTATTGTCCTGAGGTCCACATATAGTCTATTATTAGTGTGCAAAACGTTGTTTTTATATTTTGAAGTTCATTTTTTCGAATTATGGCCGCTTTTTTCCTATTTCAGCCCACTGTGCGACGTTTGGTATATGAGGTTAGCACGCTAACCTCTACACCACGCCCCGTGGGCAGCTTAAAAGTTAAAAAAAAAAACCTCAAGGGATTCAAGAGTATGCTCATTTTTTTCATGCTTAAAATCGTTACAATTTTTTATCAAACATGGAGGGGTAAAGGTCTTTTGGGTCGAAAGGTTAATCATTATTTGAATGCTTTTAATTAAATGTTTCATTGAATATTAATCTTTTTAATTTATTCATTATAATCTAAAGTGTTATATATATTCCTGATATGAACAATAAATTTCAAATAGATTTATATTAATTATATTCTAAAGATAAACCAGCCAATCCTCTCTCTGCTTGTAAGGAGCTTATATTTCATTTTATAAATGTTTTTCAACAAGATGACTTGTAGAAGGCCTTAAGATAAAAATGTTATCAGTTAACTCGGTCAATGCCCTTTTTTAAAAACAACTTCCTCTTAAGGGTTGTTGTTAATTCCATTAAATTTTTTTTTTCATCTTATTTATATATCACAAACTATTAATTAAGTTGAAAAAAAATAAATTAAAGAGAGCTAAGTTATGAGTAAATAATAAATTATAATTTCTGATAACGCATATTATTAATTGTTATTTATATGGGAAAAAATGTAAAATAAATGTCATATGATTTTAGAAGAAATCTTTTTTTTTCTTCAAAATATCAATTATCGATGGAATTATTAAATAATTACTGATAGTCTTTTGACTAAATAATATTTAAATATATCGTTAAAACTTTTATATAATAAATATAAATATAATATTAGACTTAATATCCAACAAATCACGATGAAGTTGACAGAAAAAAAATAAAAAGTCCGAAATTCGAATTCGAATAAATATCTATAGGCCTGTACATGGGTGTAACTAGGGGAGTCCCGGGGAGGGGAGGGGCGCCCCCCCCAGAAAACCCGTGGCCCCCCCCCCCAAGAAAAAAAACAATATGGGGCCATCCCAGTGAGGATGACCCCCCCCCCCCCCATCCCCAATCCCCCCCCACGCCCATACCTATATACTGTATAATGACAATAATTGTCAATTCTCTTTAAATGTTAAAGTATTTGGTGGACAGTGGGGTAGTGAGCTTAACTCGCCCCCGGGGCACAATACCTGTGGGGCGCCCCCATTCAAAAACCATATAAAATTATATGTAAAACATACAAAATTATTATATTACACTGGCACTAAATTTAAAATATATTTTCCAGAAATCAATTATAATAAAAATAAAAATTATCCAGCAATTTTTTTGTTTTGCGGACCATTTGGAGCCCCTTTATGAGTAGTGCCCGGGGCATGATGACCCGCCCTCGCTACACCACTGTTAGTGTAGTCCATCATGAAGATAATGTCATTACGATTCCAGGAGTGTCCCGAACAATGAACGTTAAATTATAATTTAGGCCTATATTAAAAATTATATTTTTTTCGTTTTACTATCAAATACATTTGGCTGCTTAGACCTATTCTTAAACCATCATTTTCTACACTCCTAATGAGTTTTCCATAAATTATAATCGTTGAAAAGAAGAGAAAAGCAGCCAGGTATGAAGCCTCTATTGTTAAATCAAACTCCTTTAATACAAAAAGTTTCGGCCAATTTTATTGTGCCATCTTCAGTTGCACAAGAGTTTTTTAAAAATAGGGTTGTTTAATATCTGTTCAGTCATTTACAATTTCCTAAGAATGTAAATATATTTACAATGTATGTACAGTGAAGGACAATATTAAGTCCCACCCATGCGTTTTCTACTTGTGATTATTTCATTGTTTTTAAAAAAATATTATATATTTTTTAATGGAAACTTTCATGGACCAATCCTAGAAAATTTCCAATAAAGATTTTCATTTTCTTTTATAAAAACACTGAAATAATCACTAGTAGAAAACGCATGGGTGGGACTTAATATTGACCTTCATTGTACATAGGCAATCGTAAATGACTAGCTTATGAACAGACGTATTAAACAATTCTATTCTTTAAAAAACTCTTATACAACTGAAGATGGCACAATAACAGAAACATTTTGTATTAAACAATTGATTCAACAATTGAATTCTACACAGCCATTTCCTTCATTAGTTATAAAAAAAGTTTTAAAGTGACATACAATAAAGCAAATCAGAGATAACATAACACCATAACATTTTAAAAATATAATCTATAATATTATAATTTAAAAAAAATGCATTTGTAAAAATAAAAGCGACGCAATCAAAAATTTTAATATCGGTCGAAACTCACCATCCCCAGTATTACAGTCATTAAATAAGGATAACAGGCTCCCCAACCTCGCTGGGAAACGAAATTTCAGTTTAAAGTCCCGGAGAGCATCAACCGCGCGGCAGTTTCAGAAATTATTATATGAGATGAAATATTCTAACTAAAAAAGTGTTAAATTTCATTAATAATTGGCAGAAAGTTTTTCTTACTTCAAGCAAGAAAGGAAACCTTGTAATAATAAAATTAATTACTTATAAACATATTTTTTTTTTTATTTTCTTTTGTTAGGGTTCTTTTGGTTCCTTTCCCTCTTTTCTGAACACAATATCTTTTATTTTATTTTTTTTTTTTTTTTAGAACTTGTTAGGCTCAGGATTCGATTACTGCCAATCTGAGGCTTCACTGATATCAGCCCAACCAGCCAGGTTTGGTCATTAATTGTATCGGGCTGCCTTCACTTTTGGTTTTTCTTGGATTTTTTCCTGCCTCTTTTTCTCGTCGTCTTTTATTCTACTGTCAAGTTGACTTTAGGCTGGTGTCATTTTACCTTCAAACCCTTAAAAATAATATGAGAATGACTTTATGAAAGGCTCCCCAAAACCTTTTTATATCATTAACTATTTTTTTTTCTTAATTAAACAAAAAAGTTATCAAATAAAAAAGACAAATAATGTTAGCAAGATGGTGTTCAAGAAATTGGAAATTAATTTTTCTCTTCCAATTGACTATTGATTTTATACTAATATGAGAATTGCCCTCGGCCTTGGTGTAATTGATAACGTGCTGGCTTTCTATACCAAGGGGTGCTAATGTCTTCTCCCTGAGCCACGGGTCACGTGCGGTGTTTATTAATGAATAATATCAATTAAATTTAAGAATTTTCTATAAGATAAATTTCACGATTGAATAATTCCTTTCAATTAAATAGGGCATAAAATTATAAAAAAAAATATATATTTAGTAGGAACTAACATTAAACAGGTTTCCTCCCTTGCTATCTAATTCAAATTGTTGAATTCTATCGAAGTGGAAAAAAATCCGAGTTAATGAAAAAATCAAAAGCTTATTCTTGATGAATTCATTTCAATTCATGATTATCTGTTTGATTCGAACGGGTTTTCCTATTATAAACAAAAAAAAAAAAAAAAAAACAAAAACTCATGAATGAATTTTTCATTTTTTTTTAAATTATGGGAGATATTAGCCTATATCTGGGAGCGTAAAACCAATCGAAAATTATTATATTCAAGAAACAGCTCAAGCAGAATTCCATCAATTCTCGAAGATTTACTTTTAAGTTTGCAAGGTGGACGTGCAGATTTTTAAATAATATTAAACAATTATTTTTCAGAAATTTTATTAGCTGACAACTGATTGCAAAGTACAGTTTCGGTCAAATATGTTTTTTAAAGTATATTTTATATGTATTTTAGGTCTGATGATGGTCACACTAGATGACCGAAACTGTACATTGCAATCAGTTGTCAGCTAATAAAATTTCTGAAAAATAATTGTTTAATATTATTTAAAAATCTGCACGTCCACCTTGCAAACTTCAAAGTAAACCTTCGAGAATTGATGCAATCGAAAATTATTATTATTGTATATTATATAAAAAGACGGGAGCGATAACAGTGATTATAAAGAAGTAAGAGATGGTAGGCAGCCAGCCAACGTCATTTAATCTTGGTCAGAGCTGGTGTCTGTTCACATAATAAAAGGCCAAGTATTAGAAATTATACATTTAAATATTAAAAATCTAGTCTGTCAATTTGTAAAATAAATATTTTTATATCAGTGGCGGATTCAGAGGTGTTTCTCGGGGGGGGGGGGTAATCTGGAGTGACTGGTCGCACAGCACACATTTTTTTCTTAATTTCGGTAATTTAAAGGCGCATTCTGTACTTGTTTGCCAGAATATAAATACAAATCAAATTTTTAAGTATTAATTTTTAAAATTTTACATTAAAAAAATATTTTTTTTTTCGAAAAAAGTATTTTTTTCAAATCTCAGGGGAGATACTTACCCCCTTTACCCCCCCCCCCTTGTATCTGCCCTTGTTTTATATGCATCGCAATTGTCTCCCAGTGGAAATGTATCACCTTGAGAACGAGGGGGATTCCCGAAACGTCAACGAAATTAATTAACTATTAATTTTTTAATGGCTACCTTCCTTCTCTTACTTGTTAGTCCTTTACAATTATACAATATTATATAATTTTACTCAAACTGCTTACAATCATATTAAGAAGAATATTTATAAGGATCTGGAACAATAAGTCGAAAATATTAGATAGAATATGTAACTGATATGCGAGAAATGAATTTCTATAGCGCACCCCAGTTTATTATTGTTTATTTTAGAAGTTGTATAAAAATCATTCAAATTTCTAAAATCGTTATGAATTGCATGAAACTTTCACGCTATTTAGAAAAGGCAAAAGGCTGATCCGTCTGCATATAGCACGGCCGCCAATCATATATTCTTTCGATATTATTATTTGTTATCATAATAATTATCCAATGTTAAGTCACTGGTGGGTATTTATTCGGGAATATTTGGGGTGGCTGAGGAATGGGGTGGTTCCCTTTAGGGAGGGCCCGTGGGAACTATCAACACAAATACACAGGGCATTGGCAACCCTTTCTGCACCCCCGAAAGGACAATCGGGTGTCGGTTTATACTTGAGTGTCAATGGCTGCGAACTCAACATCTGTTATGACAGAATCTACCTCTGAAAATTAACCCTATTTATTTTCAACCTTTCGGGGATGTAATGCTTTAGAAATAATTGATGGATATCCTGACAATATTAATGTAAATAAACCCATTAGCTTTAATATCTGAACAATAGATTATTATTAGTACATGTTAATCAGAGTTATCGACTGGAATTGCATTCAAGTCAATGAAAGGTTCCAAGCCACAAGGAATAATTAATAGGGAACTAATTAATGGAAATAAAAACCGCGGGGTAAATTATTTTTTATCGATTGATCCATAGAAAAGAAAGGTATTGTACGCACTAGTCGTTAGGGCCGGGATACTTCAAAAAGATCATTTATGAATGTTTTATTTCAAATCAAATCTAATTACAGTTATAAAATGAATTAATTAAGAAAATTTAAAATTCCCCTGCAGTTACACTAGATATAGAACCAGTAATGCATGCCTGTTGAGTGGTTGCCCTTCAGCCTGTATTTTACTTTCTCTTTCCCTATATATATGAAATATATGTGATCATGTCAAAAACTCGATGTCGAGATTTTGATGGATATATATTTGTTTTAAAGTCTCCTGAGTCCAAAAAAATGGGTCCCGCAAATTGGTCTGTCTGTCTATGTGTAAGCATGAAGGAAATGAGCTACGAGGTTGAAATTTTATATTTAAGTTAGACATTCTCCTAAGTCATGAAAATAAGCTTTTGAACAAAATCGTTCAAAAAGTACTTGTACTTTACTGATATACTTTTTCAGTTTTTTTTTTTTCGATTTTCACAAAATTGACTTTAACGATTTTGATTAAAATTCATAAATAAACTATTTTTTTATACGCCCTTTAAAAAGTATAACAGTAAAAATTTTCGTGAAAAGTTTATTGATGTATTTCAGATTTTTCAAATTCATTTTCCGGCTCTTCATTCCATAGAGCCAATGTTAAATCCCCATGGGGATTTGCATGTTAATTTCGATTCAAAATGGGGTCGACAAAAAACCTGGTGCGACAAGCACAGTACACAACTCTTGCTGAAGGTTAAGAGAAAGTTGGGTGCTGTGCGATTAGTCACACCAGATTTTTATTAAATATACTGGTGGCTTTAAAATGTTAAGTATTTTCACTTTTTTTTTCAGGGTAGCCTATATGTAAGAAAGAAGAGATACCTGGACATATATTAATTTATATAAAAGGTGGAAGAGTAAAAATTAAAAATCATTACTATATATAAAGCGCTAGCGGCTAGCTTCCGTCTGTATTGATCAGGACGCTGATTGGCTAGAGTTACAGGAAGTGGAGCGGATGGCTAGAGTTACAGGAAGTGGAGCGGGAGCGGGCAATTTAAAATTTAAGTCAGAGAGGGAAATTTGAAAATTTCACACTTGCCAAAGACGCAAGGGCAAAAAGTTTTTGGATTTTAAATTTATAGGGAAAACTACTGAACACATCCGATACGCCGCCCGCCAGGACCAAGTTGAGAATGGCGCGGCATAGCCGTAGAATATAAAGGAAAAATTAAAAATAATAGAATATAAATCCACAGGAAACTAATTGCTATCTCATTTATTTACCTTTGTGATTTAATATATACCATATATAAGTTGTTTACAACTTTAAAGCTTACCCGAACCATTTATGAATATCTATTATTAATATTTTAACAGTCTTTCATTTTTCATTTGGGCAATTCAATTTTTTTATCCCATATCCCTAAAGCTTTTTTTTATTTATAAAAAAAATATACATACGATTAGAGGATGAATAATAAAGGGATTAAATTAATATTCTTTTCATAAATTATACCTAAAAAGAAGAATCTCTTAGATCAATAAATACACGAGTATAATATCAACGAAAAAAAATAAAAAGAGAGATGCAATACAAAAATATGAGCTATATGCTTAAAAGAAAATATAAACTGAATAAACCATTAGATACAAGAGGGTGAAGATTTAAATCTTGAGATGTTGAATTCAGAGTCATAAATGGGGGGGGGGGATAGAGGTGAGCGGAGGAAGAAGGGGTGGGGGGTTATATTTTAAAAATGGAATGTGAATAAAAATGCCAAAGCTTTAAAAAGAGCTTTTCTTAAAATAGTAATTTATTTAGTAGAGACCGAAATAAAGAATAAGAGAAGAAATATGTGGCTTAAAGATGTTCATATGCATCCATTAAAAATGGATTTGTAAAATGTTTTTTTGATTTTTTTTTTATATTCAATGATTTATTTGTTGAAATTGTGTATTTTTATTAATTTAAGATCCTTACTTTCCGTTGGAATTACGAAATGAAATTTTGTACTCTAAGCGGGACAAAAAAAATGTTTAAAAATTAGTTAGTACTGAGTTCTATGTCTTCTTAGGAATTAGAATATTTAATTAAATATCTCCAATGAAAGTTAATAAATTAGAGATTAAAATTTCTTTTTTTAATTTAATTTTCATAAAGATCTATATTTAGTATAAATTTAGTTCTGTAATGTGTGATATACAGTAAAGTTACTCAATTCCTTCGTGCTTTAAATTGAACCCAGGCAGACAGACAGACCGACCATGTTGCAAAAACCACTTTTTTTGGATTCAGGGGACCTCAAAATGTGTATATCGGGGGTATATATACCAAGATAAGAGAAAGTATTAACAAATGAATAAGAAAGGCAAGGGTCCACTGAAGACGTGTCCGAGCTCTAGGAGTGAAGCCCCTCGGTGGGGGGTGGCGCGGTTAGTTTCATTTAAATTCCATTATAATAAAAGTTTAAGAAATTTGCAAATTTTTTTTTAACAATATGAGTTAAATTGAGAATGTATTTGTATTTGATGAATATTGTCATCTAATTTTCTTTAATGTATCTGCTCATATAATCGAATTTTAATGTAATGATCATGGAGCCATCTAGAATTGTCATTTTACATTTTGTAATAAGAGAGAAAATGACATTTATATAATTGCTTAATCATGTATTTGAAAATGGTATTCAGTCAAGTGAACTGGAAACTCTCGTCATCATCATCAACATCATCATGATCATCTACATACACAATATTTGTTTTTGATTTTGCTTGTAGAAAATGAAGCCACGTGCATCTTCTGTGCAAAGCATGCACAAATGCACACACATGCACCGTATATACGCTACGCCTTCAGGGGCCCTGTTGATATTGTCAAGCACGTCTGTCAAAAGATCCCCAAAATGGGGGTTCAACCAGGCAACAACCTCCCCCCCTCCTCCCCTACACCCCCAGTCTCCTGGCTGGAAGGTTCGGGTTCCCCGCAGCGACCGCTCGCCAATTACTTAAGGGAAAAGGGTCTCTCTAACCCTAAAGACACAATTAACCCTAATTCCTAATTTCACTTGAGTTGGTCAAACTTCCGCCCAAAAATTCCCCTCAATTATTAAAACAAATTAAAAGCAACATTTTAATTGAAATATTTATTAAATTATATCTTTAATTTCAAAAAGAAAAAAAAATCAATAACGTATGTTAATCAAAGGTATGACTTTGGGTATTTAGGGCAGAGGGCCTGGGGGCAATAAAGAAGGGATTTAAGGGGAGAGAAATGGCTGTCCAATTTGATAACCGTTTTATTAATGACTAAATAAATATCTTTTAATTTTAAAAATATTAACCCATACACTCCACTTTCATAATTTGTCTTCTTTTTAGAGATTTTTTTTTATCATTAAACTAGACAAATACGACTAATAAGCATTGACTGTCAGACGAATATATTCCCAAATAATAATTAGACCTGGATAAAAATTGATATTAGTAATACAGATACAGAATTTTCAGGACTATCCAAAATGATTCTTATATATAGATTTTTTTTATATTTTAAATATTTATTTAGTACGGAGGTATAGATCTCGCCTCGTGTGCTACAAGCCCCCCCCCCGTCTGCTTAATCCTTGAAATTTTTCTATATTATATTGGCTACCAATTAATTTAGAAAAATCGAGTCGGGGTAAATGGTAAATGGTCTTGGATGAAGATTAATCCTTAAAGAATATTTGATGACATAGGCCTACTCAAAATAACGAAAAAATTTCGGATAACATTTTAAACAATCCCTTTTGTTGCTACAATGATACATAAAAAAAAGTATTTTTTATATTCATTTAAATTTGAAAGATTTTGTCAACTAGTCAATTTATTTTTGTATTCAATACATAACAATTTAAATGAATTCACTGAATGTTAACGACGTTACGTCATTTAAAATATCGGTATAAAAAATTATTTAGTCTAGGCCTAGTTGCTGAAAGAAACATACACCAATACACGATCAACTTAATTTTCTTTTGCACTAAATTTGGGTTAACAAGCAATTTTTTATATAGTTTAAATAATTTAATGTATTGTTTTATGTTATGTTTATAATTATTGTAAACATGTAAAATGGCTTGATGGCAACAACCTGGTGGCCAAATAAAATAAAAAAAAAAATTTTATATTTTTCTTTTTTTTACTTTTATTTAAGATATTTAAGTGGTTTTCGCGACATGGTCTGTCTGTATGTGTCTGTGAACAAAATATCTCAAGCTAATAAGTTGAAATTTTATATTTAAGTTAGGCACCTCCATGGGACGTGACGCGAAGCTTTTGAACAAAATCGACCAAAGAGTGCTAATACTTTACTGATGTACTTTTTCAGTTTTTTTTTTTTTTAGATTTTCTCAAAATTCGCTCCAACGATTTTGATTAAAATTCAAAAAACCTCTAGTAGATGAATGATTAAATATTTTTCATTAAAAGTTTCTCTATATCTTATAGTGATCTCATAATAAAAATTTAAAAATATTTTGAAAACTAATGATTAAGGAATAAGTAAAATCGAATTATCTGTTCAACTTTCAATAAATAGCAATGCTTAAGTCAATACCTTCTCCAAATTGTCAAAATCTTTATGTAATATTATACAATTAAAACAACAAGTTTGAATTCCAGTTATCATTGAGATAAGCTTAAATTCTTAAAATTTTGAATATTTCTATATTGTAAAACAAAAACAGAGATAATCAATCCGTGAATCATCAGTTTAGGGAGAGTTCAGTGATATCTCCCCATTCTTTTATTTATTGACAAAAAAAAAATCGTATAAAAATAATAAATAAAATGGCAATTAATATAGACCTACACTATGTGAACTAAATGGTAATTAAATTCCAATGAAACAAAAGCAAAAGAGGGTTATAAACAAAGTCTCCCGTTGAATTTCCAAGCGGCCATTGAGAAGCCATTAGCATGCGACATTGCACCCATTCGGACAGGTCATCGCGGGCCACGATTATTAAATTATAGCAAGGGTTGGACAAAAGCCTTCCGGGTCATTTGGTCAAACTGGAACGTCAACTTATAAGGGCCAAATCAAATTTAGTACGATTTAAATCCTTGGCATTGAAAGAAGGGGGATCATCTGCCTGTCTATCTAGTTTTCGTTCTGAGGGAGAGTTCAGTCAAGTGTAAAGACGAGAGTGTCCATCTCCTCCTTAATTACTTATGACGAGACACAAATGAAATATCAATAACAAAGCCTAGTGAAAAAAAATACAATTCAGAACCAAAATACAAAACAAAAAATAAATTTTTAATTTCATATAAATAAGGAAATTTAAACAACTTTCTTACTTACTACGTAATTAGAGTGGTACAGTGAGCGGGACAATTAAATTCCCACATGATAGCTTTAGCCTTAAGTAGTATGGTAATTAGTGAAATAATTTTAAATTTGGAAAAGTAAAATAAAATCAACTGTACCAGATTTTACGTTTTACCTTTTCAGTCATTAAAATTATTTCACTATACATCATATACTATACCATATACTTAAGGCTAAAGCTATTAAGTGGGGACTTAATTGTGGCGCTCACTGTAACTAGCAGAACTGACAAAGTGGTAAAGAGCAAAAAATTTTATATTATTCAATATATTTATTTTAAATAATCTTATATAAAAATCAAGCTCTGATATTGATTTATAATTACAAATGATTACAGTCTGTTTAATGTATTGCAGTGACTTTTAAAGTTCGCACCCTTCAGCCAATAAGTTACTTTAAATAAAATTCTATTCTATTCTATTCAACCGGTGGCTAGAGGTGTTGGCAAATGTCAATATTGATAATCTTAAAGTCACAAGGCGCGGGTTCGGATCCCAGGCAATCCAATAAATATTATTAAGTTTTTAAATAATGAAGATCGTTAAGTCTACAGCCTACAAAAAGACTTCAAAAAAAGTCTGTACTAGGTTGATAAACATTTAGATAATATTTTAGTTATTCTTAATACAAAAATATTTGATTGTATTTGTTATAGCAAGTTACGGTGCGATTCTTAACCAATAACTACACATTCAAATCAAGTATTGACTTGGGATATAGCAGTAATATCGTATACAATCGTATATCAAGAAGACAAATTCTTATAATTTATTTAATATTTTCAATTATTTTTGTTTTAATACGTGGATATACATGTTTTGAGGTCTCCTGAGTCCAAAAAAGTGGGTCCCGCAATTTGTTCTGTCTGAGTGGACAATTTTAAGCAAAAAAGAGATGAGCTACGAGGTTTTTTATATTTTTATATTTAAGTTAGGAACACTACCGGACAGTTAAAATAATACAATATTTTGAAGGGAATCGGCCAAAAAGTACTAGTACTTTACTTAAGTACTTTTTCAGTTGTTATTTTTTTTTTTTTTTTTGATTTTCTCACAATTGGCTCTAAGGATTTTGATTAAATTTCATAAATCAACTATTTTTTAGATGATCTTTAAAAAGTATATCAGTAATCCCTTTCGTGAAAATTGTTTGAAGTATATTTTAGTGATGTAGTATTTCAGATTTTTCAAATTCTTTTTTTAACTCTTACTTCCATAGAGCCAATGTTAAATCCCTATGAGAATTTGCATGTTAATTTTGGGAACTTTTTACAGATTTTAAAAAATGTTTCCCAATTCTTATGAAATTTTGTATATATTTAGGATTCTCTGTTGTGTATAAAATATCCAAATATGGGATTAAAATTTTGATAAATAGCCATAGTATATATCAAGCAGTCAACATTTAAAACGCAGGTGGTCAAGTTTGGAACTAAGGTGCTCTGGACAACTAAATATTTCTCGACACAAAAGTATGCTGTGCGTTAATTAAACCAAATTTTTTGTTTTTTTATTCCAACAAAAATTTTGACACATTCCCCTGCTTATTCATCTCTAACAGTTAAATTCACCCTTCGCCTTTCTTCTGGTATATAAATATTGTGCTATCACCATATAGTTATTGATTCAATAACAATAATAATATAAGAAATCCATTTTGTAAATTTTGTAAACAAATTTGAAGAGGGTATTGGGGATGATTTTCAGTTGGCTGGCTCTTAGTCATACTCCTAAAATAGTTGACCATGGTCCGTCCCCATCTAGCAGTGGGGAGGGGGGAGAGAGAGGGTGGCTGATGACAACCAGGACATGAGGATATGCGGACACGTGTGAATAAACTCAGCCTCCCTGCGTCATGGCGTGAGCTGACTAACCCTTAATGCAGCCGAGATGCCCTCAGGACTATAATCCTTCCCTTTCCACACACGAACATGTACAAACACACTCTCACAAATATAGATGGTTTATTCTAAGATAAAAAAAGTGTCCAAGAATAAATATCTCTAGATTCTCTTTTATTTGTTTAATGTTATATCATAAGTAATGGAAAATGATCTCTTTTTTTTTAGAAATGGATTTTTCGATTAATTACTCCAAAGAACAAAAAAATCTTTTGACGGTTCTAGCTATGAAACCGACAGAGTATCGTCCTTATTCATTATAATATTTCTTTAATTATTATACCGATGAAACAAATTTAATAAGTATAATTTATAAAGCCATAAGAACATATATGGACATAATTAAAGAAATGAAAATCAATCAAAATAGAATTACACCTGGTGAGATTATTTTATCAATTTTAATTGTTGTTTGATGATGATATAATAATGGTGTTTGATGAAACATTTAATGATTTATAAACAAGTTTGCCTCGAAAATGACTTACTATTCGATTATAGACCCTAGATAATATACTCCCTCTCTAGAAAAAAAAAAAAAAATAAAGAAAAATGAGCTTCCACATTGTTCTGTTTATTGACATATAATGGGGATTTAATTCTTAATGGCAAAAAAAAAATTGTACAAGTGACAAGGTATAAAAATTAATAAAAAAACTGGCCCGCTCTGGTATATAGAGACTTTTCAAAATAAGGTAAAATTTTTTTTCTAAAAAAAAACCAAATCCAAAAATGTTTACTTTCTCACCCTATATTGAAATATATAAGAGAAAGTACTTTTTATATTCTAATTTCATAGCCAATGAAGGATTTCTTTTGGAAATAGGTTTGGGTCCCAATTAAAAAATATTTTAAATTTCATTTGTAGGGTAATCGCCGTGAAGCCGACACCTACTCGGAAAAAATTAGAGGGTTTTATAGTTTTGTAGTTAAAATACTGGATTTTATGGATGATTTTGCGGCAAAATTGCCGACACCCCAGCCGTGGGTGCCATAATCAAATAATTCGTCTATACTCGCTATAAAAATGGTTCATATCATAGCAAAAGCTTAAATATACTTTTATTTTTATTTCTTAAATTATGAAATTTTTTAAATCATATGTAGAATTTTTTTATAAACAAAAATCAATTTAAATAGAGTTTCAAAAATTTGTACCGAAAATGGACTATATATATTAAGCTATTCGTAGTGAAAGTGGATAGTGGGCCTTTTATTGTATAGCTTCAGAGGGATAGAAATTAAATAAATGAGATCTAGATAATAAAAGGGGAGAATGAAATAAAAGTACTTTCAATAGTAGCAGATAGATGGCTATAGCGTACAGAAGAGTTAAAAGGGGTAAAAAACTAACGTCAAAAATATGGATCAAATGCAAAGGAAAAAAAAAATCTCTAATAAATACCCCCTTTTTTTTCCACTCATAAATTTTCAGTTGAATTACTTACATAACACTGAAGTGAGATTTTAAAGCTGAATACAACCAAAAGAAGAAAGCGGCGAGGTAATCTGGAAAAGAAAAAAAAATATGAAATTATATGTGACTTCGCCTGTTTAGAAATTCTAAGTTTTTTTTTTTTTTTTTTTTTTTTTTTAAATTATTTGTTAAGATTGTTAGTAGCCTATATTTTATTTTTTACATTTAATTTTATATAACGTTTTTTTCGTCATAAGAGGCTATTCAGATCCTGTGCTTATTTTTCTTATTGCTAGTCAGACAGATTTCAAAATATTTATGAGTTTAATTCTTAATCTTTGTTATTTTCTTTTAAAAGGGGGGTTTTTTTCGGCATCTCTGACTGCCATTATCAAAACCACTGGGCAGTATCTGAATAAAGTCAGGCCTCTTGCAAATTCAAAGAAATCAGTTTTAAGAGATAGTTTAAAAAATTTAAGGTCGAGTTCTGGATTTTCACCACTATAAGAATAGTCAATCTTAGGGGATATTTTATAGAACCTCTCCCCTACTCTCTCTGGGATGATGAACGTCAGTAATTTATAACTTTTTACTTTCTCTTAGCTATATATGTAAAGTTTTGGATTCAATTCAAAAATTCGATGTCGAGATTTTGATGGATATACACGTTTTGAGGTCCCATGAATCCAAAAAAGTGGTTTTCCTGTGTGTGTGTGCCTCTGGGTGTCTGTGAAGATGCTCTTTAAAATGTACATTCTCATTTTGCCATTGAAATCTTCTGAGGACCACTTTACTCTTGTACTTCATAGGAAAGATAGGAGAAATGGTTGCCATGGTAACAAAATATAAATATTTTACTATTTTACATCATGAAATTCGAATGTACCATACTGTCGGAAACTAAATATATGTCGACACAAAAAATCTGGTGTGACAATCATAGAACAAAACTTTCGATTACCGAAGGTAGTAGGTACCGAAGGTATCGAAAGTTGTGTACTGTGCGACCAGTCACACCAGATTTTTATAGATAAGCAGATGATAAAATTCTGATCATCATGTAATGTCGAAACAGAGAGTGTTTCACAATAAAGTAGTAGACTAAAAAAGATTAAGAAAATTTAAATCTTAATTTAAAATGACCCAAAGAATGAAGCTTAAATGAAGTAGTGCTTTAAATTTAAAAAAAAGTCAGCTAAATAAATTGATGATTACCAAATATGCTAAAATAAAAATAAATTTACATGAGGCATGTTATTAATATGATTTTTTCAGAGTAAAAAAAAAAAAAAAAACAATATTATTAATTAGTTTGTACTAGGTGTGGAAAAAATGTTATTTAATTCTGTTTTGTTCGTTTTAATCCTGGTACTTTTTTTTTTTGTATCGAGGGGTGTCGGGTGTGGGCTTTCAATTTTAATGAATGCACAGTGCGGATCGTAGCTATGTTCACAGTTGATTGACACTCGGCCAGCCACCTCTACAGTTGGGCTGCAAGTAATGGCCTCGCATAACGACACACATACACACCCTGTCATCGGGGACGAATTAACCCCATACCACACCCTCCTCCTGCTCTCTCAATGTGTGGATTTATCGACTCCGATTAAAACCTTTCTCTACACGCATGTATAACACAAGGATAGACCCGGGACAGCCTTTTCAATTACAACCCCCCTCCCTCCCCACACAGGGTGATCGACTCCTATTTTCCGATTCCTACACCCCCTCACACCCCTTGTTTTAATTCATTTTTCGTTTTAACGATGCGATGATTAAACGGGAATTAAATTGATGGCTACAATTTTTCACAGGTGTCTCTATGAAGCTGGAAATTATGGCTTATTGTTTGAGAGAAAATAAATTTGAGAGAAAGGTGTGAAAGTATTAATTAATATTCAAATAAATACTATGTATTTAGTATATATATATATATATATATATATACAAGTATCATTTCGATGATTCATCATATATATATATATATATATATATATAAAAAAAAAAAAGTAGTTAAAATAAATTTTTAAATGGCTACTTAGATAAAACTCATGATCTAAGACAGGGGTGAGCAACCCCGCGGTGCTGGAGAAAGTGATCTATGTATATAGCGGACGGGACGTTATTTATTAAATTAAATTGACTTTGCAGCTTCTTCGCCCAAGAAGGGTGTTCTATTATTATTATATTATAAAAACGTTGTTTTTATTTTAAATTTAGTTATTATTGGTCAACTGCCTTGTACAAGTATCAGTTTCGATGCATTCATCATCCTCAGGACCTACAATTTAATAATACATTCAAATATTTTCAATATTTTGTCTTATTACATTTTGATTGTATTTGAATGTATTATTAAATTGTAGGTCCTGAGGATGATGAATGCATCGAAACTGATACTTGTACAAGGCAGTTGACCAATAATAACTAAATTTAAAATAAAAACAACGTTTTTATAATTTTTTTGACCGACCATCCGTCTTAACTTTTTGTTAAAGATAACAAAATAATTAAAAAGCATTTTTTTAAACGTTTTTAATTTATTTAAGGTCTTTTTCAGCATTGGAGGCCATTTAGACTCCTTTTCAATTGAAATACATTTTTATCTCATGAGACGAGATGCGAACCTCCTGACTCCTAGCACAAGAGGCCGAAAATTATACCACTGTGCTAGGGCCCAGGGACTTTAAAAAAAAAAAACTTATCGGCATTTGAGGCTATATGTATAAAATTTTAAACAATAAAATCTTTATTTAGCCTAATATTTATCTAGACATATGCGTACATTGATGCTTGAGAAAAAATAAAAATCAGGTGTGACTGGTCGCACAGCACATAACTTTCTCTTACATGAGGTTGTTTTGTGTTTTTCACCCCAATTTTTGTGTGATATATATTTAGTTTCCACCGATATATTAAATTCAAGATGTAATAAAATTTATTAGTATGGGAAATTATGAATTTTGTAACAATGGCAAAAATATCTCCTATCTTTCCTATGAAGTACAATAGTAAACGGTACTTTAAGAGATTTCAATGCCAAAATGAGAATATACATTTTAAAGATTAAAGTGATTTTTGAATTTTAATCAAAATCGTTAAAACAAATTTTTAGAAAATCGCAAAAAACTGAAAAAGTACATCAGTGAAGTTCTAGTCCTCTTTGACCGATTTTGTTCAAAAGCTTCATGTTACGTCTCAGGAGGGTACCTAACTTAAATATAAAATTCCAACCTCATAGCTCTTTTGGTTCTTGAGATATTTTGTTCACAGACAAGCAGACAGACCATGTTGCAAAAACTTTTTTTTTGAATCATTGGACCTTAAAACGTGTATATCCATCAAAATCTCGATATCGAATTTTTGACATGAATCCAATATTTTGTCTCTATATATATTACATAGATTAGGTAAGAGAAAGTAAAAACACCATACAATGAGTCTCGTTAGTATAAATTAAAAGAATGCAATAATGAATAATTTCCTAGAAGTTAATCACCATTTTAATTTTAAACGAATCGAAAAATTTTTGTTACAACAATTTGTTGCGGTTATTTTATCACTCTTTGAACAAGTGCCACACTCACCCGCTTTACCCAAATGCAATAACAAAATTTCAATCACTTTATTATGGATAGTCATTAATTCCTAACAAAATAAAGACCGAATTAATTAAAAAAAAAAAAAAAAAATTATTTTCCAAACCTCATAACGGCACGCGTATTATCAACCGATAACATTTTTTTTATTCGAAACATAATAAAATTGGATAGAGAAAATATTATTTATTATTTGTTAACTTCCATTTTCCATACGATTATAATCCTTTATTGAACATCATTCGATGATTAAGCTTTAAATTCCTACCTAATTATCGCTAACTCTATTTGATTTCACTAATTACGCCAACACGGGGGACGCATTTAAAATAATAATATTCAATAGCCTAAAGCTTTTAGGTTAATAGAGATAGCTTAATATATATATATATATAGTACAAGTAGGTAAATATATTTGCCTAATAGTTTCCCTATCTGCAAAGGGTTCATTTCGAATTGTTACATTCTGACTTATGATGCGTAAAACCATTTGTATATATCCTAGAATCGATTAAATATGCATTAATATTATAGAAAGATGATGAATAATTATTTATTTAAAATAAGCCTTTGACTTAATAAATTAAAGTTAGGATTAAGACTAGAATTAAAATTGCGTAGCCTATGAGTTAGGCAACCATAACAACAAGGCTTTCGATCTTTGGACTATTTAAGGCGTTTCTTTTATTTTAATTACAATATTTTCTTTCTAGAAACGAGATTTTTTTGTATTGGAAAAAAAAGTTTTTAAACCGCTAGAAGAATTGGTCAGGGCATATTTGAATGTAAAATTCATAAACGTGAGAAAATATTTATAATCTGTTACCAGGGTAACCATTTCTCCTATCTTTCCTATGAAGTACAAGAGTAAAGTGTGCTGTAAATATATCAAGGGCAAAATGAGAATATATTTTTAAAAGAGCATCTAAAAAATAATTGATTTTTGAATTTTAATCAAAATCGTTGGACCGAATTTTGAGAAAAACGAAAAAAACTGAAAAATTACATCAGTAAAGTATTACTCTTTGGTCGATTTTAATTAAAAGTTTATTTTGACGCCCCAAGAGGGTTTAGGGTGTCTAAGTTAAATATAAAATTTCAACCACCTAGCTCAATTACTTCATGTTTCAAATTGGATACAGACAGACACACAGACAGACCATGTTGCGAAAACCACTTTTTACTTTCTCTTACCTATGTATATATGTAATATATATATATATAGAGAGAAAGTATTGGATTCATGTCAAAAATTCGATGTCGAGATTTTGATGGATCTTCACGTTTTGAGGTCCCCTGAATCCAAAAAAGTGGTTTTCGCGACATGGTCTGTGTGTGTGTGTGTGTGTTCAATTTTAAGCATGAAGGAATTGAGCTACGAGGTTGAAATTTTATATTTAAGTTAAACATCTCCCGGGACCGGAAAAATAAGCTTTTAATCAAAATCGGCCAAAGAGTACTAGTACTTTACTGATGTACTTTTTCAGTTTTTTTCGATTTTCTCAAAATTTGCTCCAACGATTTTTTTTTAAATTCAAAAATCAATTATTTTTTAGATGCTCTTTAAAATGTATATTCTCATTTTGCAATTGAAATCTTCTGAAGACCACTTTACTCTTGTATTTCATAGGGAAGATAGGAAAAAGGGTTGCCATGGTAACAAAATATAAATATTTTCCCACACTTATAAATTTTACATCTGAATTCAAATGTTCCGTACTGTCGGGAACTAAATATATGTCGACACAAAAAATCTGGTGAGACAAGCACAGAACACAACTTTCGATTACCGAAGGTAAGAGAAAGTTGTGTGCTGTGCGCCAGTCACACCAGATTTTTTGGACTCAGGGGACCTCAAAAACGTGTATATCCATCAAAATCTCGGCATCGAATTTTTGTCATGAATCCAATACTTTTTCTCTATTTTTTTTTTTAACATTCACACTTTTTTATCATTCACACTCACACTCACACAGTCTTTTCGGCAACTTAGGCCATATAAGACTTGACGATAACCGTTACTTCATGAAAATATCTATTGGGGGTTCAGGCATTTCTATTTAAGCCATTTGGTATCCAAATGGTTTAAATAAAATCATCGGACTGCCTCGGGTCCGAACCAGCGACGTTTGGTATACGAGGTTAGGACGCTAACCTCTACACCAAGCCCCGAGGACCTCTCTCTATATATTAACATATAATTATCGGTATGTGAAAGTAAAACTAGTCTAAGAGGAGGCGTGAATATTAGTCACAGCGAGCAATTTTCCAAATGATTGCTAGTTTTATAAATAAAATAATAAATAAGAATAAATAAAAAAAAAAAATTTATATACTTATTAAAGAGAAAAGAAAAACGCTTTATTTTCAGCAATTGTTTTTAATTCGTTAGTGAGGCAATATTTCCATATATTTCGGAGACCTAACGGCACTCCTTCCTCAGTGGATTTCACCTCAATTCACCACATTACGGCCCTTATAATTAAAACGCTTGGAAGCGACATGTTATTCAAGTAGCTCAATTCACCACATTACGGCCCTTATAATTAAAACGCTTGGAAGCGACATGTTATTCAAGTAGCTCAATTCACCACATTACGGCCCTTATAATTAAAACGCTTGGAAGCGACATGTTATTCAAGTAGCTCAATTCACCACATTACGGCCCTTATAATTAAAACGCTTGGAAGCGACATGTTATTCAAGTAGCAATTATTAATCATTTTGATTAAATGTCGCTTCCAAGCGTTTTAATTATAAGGGCCGTAATGTGGTGAATTGAGGTGAAATCCACTGAGGAAGGAGTGCCGTTAGGTCTCCGAAATATATGGAAATATTGCCTTACTAACGAATTAAAAACAATTGCTGAAAATAAAGCGTTTTTCTTTTCTCTTTAATAAACCAAACTTCAGCATCACCACTTGAGGAGAATTTATATACTTATATTTAGCATTAAAAATTTTTGTTTTCGTATTATTTTTTAAAATGTGGGGAGGGAGAAGGCGTCATAGGATTAAATCTTTTTAAGGGAGGCGTTGTAACATAAAGTTTGGAAACCACTGCCCTATATAATAGTATATGTCCAGTAGCATATAATTTTTTTTTTTTTTTTTAATTTTTATGTCACTATTCCTATCGCAATAAAGTGAAAAGCCCAATGACAACAACGAAAACAACCTAATTCAGTTTAAACAGGCGTAGAAGCATAATAGCAAGCTGATTAAAAGCAGAGATTGATCTAACTCCCCCCCCCCCCTCACTCCCGCTACTCACTCTTTTTCCATTCCAATTTGAATAAACCAGATGAAATGAGGCACCCTATATTCGAATATATGCCCAGTTGCATGTAAATAGAGATAGTTGGGTCCGTTTAAGATGGTCTATGATTATGTTGATTCACGCGTTCCGAATCGATTGATGGTCGCCTTCGGCCATCAAAGGTGATTAATGACAGAGAGGGTCGCCCTCGATATTGCATCGTTTACATATCTAGCCGTGTAGAGATAGTTAATTGTACCGGAAGTTCAGCCCTTCATTTATTATACAATATTTACCTATTTAATTAAAATGTCTTAAAAAACTTTTCTAATAAGATTTTGCATCGAAATCCGTTCGTTTCTGTAAAATCTATATTTAAGTCTATTTGTTGTAAAAAATTTTCGAATACTTTTAGAGCATAAAAATACATAGTTAAGGTGCGCGTCTCGAAAAGCCGTTAGAAGACGATTCAGTAACGAGTTACTCGAGGCGGCAAGAGATGGCGTTAGTTTTTCCCATAGTGTTACAAGGGAATTATTCCATTTCATTTTAAAGATTCCAGCTAATTAATTAAGGGTAAAAAATTAATTATTTTTTAACACAATGATTACTAATTTAATTATCTATAAGATATAGAGCGAATTTTTAAAAAATATATTTTATTCAATGCGATTAATCTAAAAAAAAAAAATTATTTTTTCGAATATCAAAAAAGGGCTTCTATAAGTTTTAGATATTTTAAATAATTAAGAAATTAAATATTAAAGAAAGTCATTCAATTGTGGCATCTTCCCCGTGTATATGGGGAAGATGCCACAGTTTTTAAATGCTTTTTATTTTGTCATTTCGAGACCCGAGAAACTCGTCTGGATCCGCTCTTGCAAATAATAGAGTATCATTTTTAATCAAGGAGGGGTTGCAGGAGCAGAGACTGGCAGCCAAATTTTTTTCTTCAAATATTTTATAGGGCCGACGTTTTGGTAGAGGCCATCTTCAGGGTCTAATAAGTGTCAAGGAAATATATATAATTTGCATTAGTACAAATAGGTAGGTGCCTAATGCAAATTATATATATTTCCTTGACACTTAATGGGCTCTGAAGATTGCCTCAATCGAGACCGAAACGTCGGCCCAATAAAATATTTGAAGAAAAAAATTTGGCTGCCTGTCTCTGCTGAAACTTACTACGATTCAAACTCTTAAATAAGAGTACGTCATGTGCTGTATAAATTGTTATTAAGCCCCTAAATATTGTTTGATTTAAAATATTTTAAAGCTCGTTATAGTATATGCTATCCTGGCGTTTCATGAAGATATCGAATTTTATCAAGTTGAAAACTCAATTTATTGACAAATGAATTTAAATCTGGATTCATATAAAAAACTCAAATTTAATAGTCTGCGTAATTTTTATTGATTGATTTTTAAATTCCACCTGAGATGATGATACGTCGAAGGCGAATTTTATTTACTTGGTTCATTAAGTGCCTATACCCTCAGTTTGGTTTTTGCGATCTATCCACCCTCTATATTTTGCTACGCATGGGTACGCGAGTAATTTTTTTGCATGGGTCTATGAAAAGCCATTGGAGTATGAGTGGGCCCCATAGTGTGTCCATCGAGGCATGTATGCCTCAATTCCATCAACATACGCTTACCAAGAGGAGGGGGTGAAGCAATCAAACATCGTCAACAACAACAATATCAACAACAACGACAAAACCGCGCGATAAAAGTCGCGCATTGCATTTCGCAAAAGGGGAGGCCGTTGAATTTGCTCGACGTACAGGGGATGAGGCCTAGGGCTCGTCATCGTCGTAAAAACGTGGCTAATGTCATTGACAGATAAGCACTGGTCCAGATGACCCCATGGGATTGTCAACCAGGCAGTAAATAACTAAATAGACCATGGCGGTCGACTCACTTTGGGCAGTTTTATTCGTTTTTTTAGTATTTGACACCCGGGGTATATAATTTAGATCCGAAATAAAAAGCAAATGAAAGAGGCACGTGATTAACATTATTATAGTAGGAACAATCTTATCTGGGAAAAATATTATTGCCAACTTTTATTTATACCAGTATGTGATAAGAAATTTACAGTGAAAGTCAGATAATTAAACATATAGATGAATCAAAAGTATTTTTTTAGGTTTTATAAAAATTCCTAAATAAATTTTATTAAATAAATGTATTAATTGAAGAAAATTGCGAAAAATTTTCATCTATTAGTAAATTATATATTAATATAAGAAGCGAGGGGGGCTCGCTGGTGTAGTGAGCTAGGGTGTCAGCTTCTACAAAGAAGATCCCTGTTCAAACCCCGGGCATGCGGGATTTTTCATTAAATAAAAATATTTATTTAATGTAAACAAATCCTCAAGCAAGCCCTGGATTGGAATATAGGATCTCACCACAATAGTCCTCAGGCAACTCTACGAGGAGAGGGAGTTGCTGTGACATCCCGTCCTGTGGAAGGGACGTAAAAAAGATTCCCTCTCAGTGATGCATTCTTCGAAAGGAGTAGGCTACACGCCGGTGCTGAGGGAGTCCCTCCTCAAACTAGGACATCCTCCATAGCATAGAAGAGGTTGGATATAAGGAGCCGGTTGGAACCAGAAATAAGGATTAGTTCACTAGCTAGAGACGAAAGCAGGAGGAGGAGTTAGAGACAGGAAATGATGTAACTTCACGGGGTGCCGGTAGATGGCTACGGCCAGAGGCCGGTTGGGTTTGAGGTGTGTGTCTTCGTACACGAAAGCACCTCGGGTAAATAAACGGGGATCCCGATAGGAATTTCAAATAATAATAATAATAATAATATAAGAAGCGATGGTTGCTCTGAGCGGAAGAAAAAACAGTCTCTGGAGCAAAAGGATAAAAAATAATATTAAATTTTTTATCAATTGACAATTATATTACACAGCTTGTAATTGAAAGACATGCTATTTTCGTCTTAAAAGCAGTTGAAAATTTACCACTTTGAGGAGAAGCAAGTTTTATAATTGGTAACCTCTCATGTAGCCCTCGAGCTTGGTGTTAGTGTGCTGGCCTTGTATGCAAACCAAGGGTCGCGGGTTCGGATTGAATTCCAAATGGCTTAAATAAGATTACCTGGATCCCAAATACTTATATATTCAAATAACGGTTATAATATAATTGAAATACACATAAATAGTAGATTTATTCTTGGACTGTAGAAGGTGTTAATTCAATGAAGACAAAACAATTTTTCAAAAAATTATCTTGATTTATTTTTAAAGTCTAATTGCGCATGCTTGTCAGCCAAGCCATAATACTCTGAAAAATAAATCAAGATAATTTTTTGAAAAATTGTTTTGTTTTCATTGAATTAACACCTTCTACAGTCCAAGAATGAATCTACTATTTATGTGTATTTCAATTGTTAATTTACTGGACTAAACTAAAAGTTTCGTTTAAAAAAGTTATAATATAAAGTCTTATATGGCCTGAGTTGCCGAAAAGACTGTGTGAAAGTGTGTCTGAGTTAAAAAAAAAAAAAAAACTCAGGTATCTATATTTCAGCCTTTTAATTGTCTTTGTTTTTTTTTATTTATCCGCTGAAGAAAGGTAACTTTTATTCCCTCGAAATATTCGGAATTCATTCGAATTAAATTTTAATTTTGCCAATAGCAAATGTTCTGTTATATTTCGATCTGGTAGAAATTCAAATGAAATAAATTTTCGTGGCTTCGGACGGGAAGTGAACCGCGGATCCCTAACACAAGAGATGATTATTTAATTGATTTAATAAAAAATAATATAAGGTGATATAAATCTACATGGTTTCGGGCCACAGTCGGTTATAAAGAAAAAAAATCGAAATATAAATTTATTAATTATTATACAGTAGAACCTCGATAAATTAAAGTTCAAGGTAAACGGTTAGAAATTTGAGTTATCGAGTTTTTTACTTATCGAGAGTTGAAGTTAGAGAGGTTATTGAAAATATAATTTTTAACGTACCGAGGTTTATTGACTTTGGGCACGTGAGTGAAAAAGGAATTTCGTTTGATCTATTTGTTTATTTAGAATAGTTTAGTTAAATATAAATTAAATTAATAGATTTATTTATTTACAAAAAAATCAGTAATTTTTTTCTGCTTCATGTATTTTTGATTTTCTGCATTAACTATTTTTTCGATGATATGTAAAGAAATACTTTAAGTTATAGAGGTCACCAAAATATTATTTTAAGTTATCGAGGGCTATGCTCAAAATATTTGTTTAAGTTACAGAGGTTTTGTTCTTTAAGTAATAGAGGTTTTACGCTGTCAAGGGAAGGGAATTGAAAAAATTTTTAAGTTACGGAGGTTTTGAACTTATTGAGGTTTAACTTATCGAGGTTCTACTGTAATATATTTAAATAAATTGTTACTATAAGATAACTTATCAGCAGCTTCCAGTTATCAATATTATCTCAGCAGTATTTAGTATTTGTTTTCCAATAAAACATGTGATATTTTGGATCAAAGGAGAGAAGACATTCAAAATAATTTGAATGATTTTTATGTGTTCATTTAACCCCAAATTTTATAATAAAATTTAATAGTATTCCATCTTTCATTATTAACAATCATTGTGATAGGAAATCTTGGTAAGGATCAGGTATTAACCAACATGAGCCCTATCTTTAATGCGTGTTAAGCTAAAGGGTTTTACAGGGTGCGACATCCCTAATAACAATTATGAACGGATTAAGGGCTCCAATGTCGCATTTCTTCCCATTCCAAATCGTAAAAGTGAATTCGAGATACGAGACAACGAAACTTTATTGACGACACGATCCTATATCAACATTAACTGAGCGAGCGATTCATTAAAATCATTCTCTACATACAATGAACGCTATACTCTGCACTCCTCCCCCCTACCCTCCCACCTACCCCCCACTACTCTTTTGTCTAATGCAGAAATAGGTTTTTGCAAGGGTTCGAAGGAAACAAGGCCCCAAAGGGAAAAGGGTCATAAAATGTCTGGCCGTGATCTGTTTGCCCGCCGGGGGCAGCAATTAACTCTCGCACAAGTGAACTTATGTCAAAGAAAGAAAATAAAAAAAATTACAACCTTTAATTTTTTAAAAGCAACCAAAGTAAAAATTAAGCAAAATTGATATAATGCATTTCAGATTTTATAACTTAATTTTATGAAAGATACAGTATAATCAAGTAAAATATTAATTTAAAACAGCCATTTATTATTTAAACGCAACCAACCACTTTACTACCAGGAGAACTACGCCCTACCCCCACCCCCCTCTCCATAGGAGCCGGCAATGTCATCTTTGATTTAGTGTTAATAATAATAAAATAAAAATGTTACTTACTAAAATAATAATAGTAGTAGCATTTTTTTTTTTGTATTATTAATTACCAAAAAAAAATAAATAAATAAATTACTCTCGGGCCATAGCTTAGTGGTAGAATTTCTGCCTCTTGTGTTAGGGGCCAAGGGTTCGAATCCCGTCTCTTGCCTCCAATACTCCACTGCACTAAATCCCAGGGGCGAGTTTATCAATAACATCTTTATTTCTCGATGATTATTTTATAATAAAAAAAAATTAGGTGTTGGCTGTGTCTTCTACACAGCCGGTGGCTTTTTAACGTGACAACGTCTTTTTGCTTGATTTCAAAAATTTTTTTTTCTCTTACCTATATTGAAATATAAAGAGAGAAAGTATTGTTTTTATTTTTTTTTTTACTAGTAATTTGTTTTCATAAATAAACATGTTCAAACATTTTCATTGAAACAATATATGACAGGTGTGGCTTTTTTTTATCCATTAAGAGCGACTTATGCTTAAAAAGTGAGGATTTTCGAGAAAAAAACTAATTTTGGAGTTAATTACTCGGGATTTTTTTATTTATTCTATTAGAGGTTATCTTTCTGCACCAAATGACATCTCATTTAATCAGATCTGATTAGTCGTTCGGAATCTACAGGGATTTAAATTTTCGAAAAACGAAATCCCGCCGAGTGCTCTCATGCGGTAAAATGACCTCATATCAAAAAAAAGAAAAAAACACCCCGGGGTATTGAACCACTCTTTCTAAAACTATATTTAGATTTAATAAAGCTTTTATGGTCAAGTCGCTATGCGATGCACAAGTAGGGCTATTTTTCGATATTTTTTTGCCTAAAAAATGAGGTTTTTCGAGAAAAAAACCAATTTTGGAGTTAATTACTCGGGATTTTTTTATTTATTCTATTAGAGGTTATCTTTCTGCACCAAATGACATCTCATTTAATCAGATCTGATTAGTCGTTCGGAATCTACAGGGGTTTAAATTTTCGAAAAACGAAATCACGCCGAGTGCTCTCATGCGGTAAAATGACCTCATATCAAAAAAAAGAAAAAAACACCCCGGGGTATTGAACCACTCTTTCTAAAACTATATTTAGATTTAATATAGCTTTTATGGTCAAGTCGCTATGCGTTGCACAAATAGGGCTATTTTTCGATATTTTTTTGCCTAAAAAATGAGGTTTTTCGAGAAAAAAACCAATTTTGGAGTTAATTACTCGGGATTTTTTTATTTATTCTATTAGAGGTTATCTTTCTGCACCAAATGACATCTCATTTAATCAGATCTGATTAGCCGTTCGGAATCTACAGGGGTTTAAATATTCGAAAAACGAAATCCCGCCGAGTGCTCTCATGCGGTAAAATAACCTCATATCAAAAAAAAGAAAAAAACACCCCGGGGTATTGAACCACTCTTTCTAAAACTATATTTAGATTTAATATAGCTTTTATGGTCAAGTCGCTATGCGTTGCACAAGTAGGGCTATTTTTCGATATTTTTTTGCCTAAAAAATGAGGTTTTTCAAGAAAAAAACAATTTTGGAGTTAATTACTCGGGATTTTTTTATTTATTCTATTAGAGGTTATCTTTCTGCACTAAATGACATCTCATTTAGTCAGATCTGATTAGCCGTTCGGAATCTACAGGGGTTTAAATTTTCGAAAAACGAAATCCCGCCGAGTGCTCTCATGCGGTAAAATGACCTCATATCAAAAAAAAGAAAAAAACACCCCGGGGTATTGAACCACTTTCTAAAACTATATTTAGATTTAATATAGCTTTTATGGTCAAGTCGCTATGCGTTGCACAAGTAGGGCTATTTTTCGATATTTTTTTGCCTAAAAAATGAGGTTTTTCGAGAAAAAAACCAATTTTGGAGTTAATTACTCGGGATTTTTTTATTTATTCTATTAGAGGTTATCTTTCTGCACTAAATGACATCTCATTTAGTCAGATCTGATTAGCCGTTCGGAATCTACAGGGGTTTAAATTTTCAAATTAGAATTTACCGCAGCGCGGTAAAATAAAATGATAGGAAAAAAATAAATGGTGAAATCTTTAGCTGAAAACTCATTCTTTCTAACCGTATATTCCCCATAATTATACCTCTTAAGACAGAGGAGTTATTCAAGCTGATAAACTTTTTCGTGCATGCCCCTCTAACATGATTTGTAAGACGTTGTCACGTCAAAAAAAAAAAATTAACCTACCTTACAAGACAAGTAACCTCGAGATGTGCTATACTATTGTATTAAAAACAAATATGTTACAAAGAGATTATGAAGGCAGGTACTGTTTGAAATTAAAAAACAGCAGTTTTTTTTTTTCGTTTTCTATTTTATAAACCCCGTTTCGGGGGCTAAGTTCTTACCATCTTCAGGACAAGAGTATCAGGTCTTTGAATTAGTCAAATTTTATGAAATTTCTAGTAGATATCATTTGCCACGCGATTGTGATTTTTGACAAATGAAGGATATGTATTATGTGACCTGATATTTTTGCCCAGAAAAGTTGCCAAGATGTTTATAATAATTAATCAGGCCAAGAAAAAATGTTTTTCATTTATCTTTCTGCACCAAATGACATCTCATTTAATCAGATCTGATTAGCCGTTCGGAATCTACAGGGGTTTAAAATTTCAAATTAGAATTTACCGCAGCGCGGTAAAATAAAATCATAGGAAAAAAATAAATGATGAAATCTTTAGCTGAAAACTCATTCTTTCTAACCGTATATTCCCCATAATTATACCTCTTAAGACAGAGGAGTTATTCAAGCTGATAAACTTTTTCGTGCATGCCCCTCTAACATGATTTGTAAGACGTTGTCACGTCAAAAATAAAAAAAAAAAATTAATGTTACTTTTTCTTTCTGTTTCTTACTCTCTCTTAGTAAGTACTTCAAAAATTAAATGTAAGTATAGTATTGCAAAAATTTGCAAAGAAAAACCGACGTTTAAAATTGTTATAGCCTAATTAAAATACTGTAAATGTTATTTGTTATACATTTTTACTTTCTCGTATAGAATATAAAGAGAAAGTATGGTAATTTTAAATGTATTTTTGTAATAAACTATAAACAAAAACCTTTAGTTTCTTTTTATTTAGAAAGATCCACTCTAAAGAAGGCACGGGGGCTAAACGCCCCATTAGTTCCGCGTATATAAAATACACAAAAATGTCTTTTATTTCTAATTATTATACAATTACAAATACTGGCATATAGTTAGTAAATATTTCAAAAGAACATTATAACAAAGAGATACTTTTTTATTTTAACTTTTGCTATGCTTTTAATTTCTCGTTAATTAAATGAATTTCTCTTCTTATTAATCCAATTTCATTATTTTTTTTTTTTGTTCGTTTTATGATCAGCAGCTTTTGTCATTCATTAATGAAATTGTCAGATCTCTCAGAGTCTTTGATATTGAAAACCCCAATTAGTCGCTTTCGGCAGGCCATAAGGGGCCCAAACAAGAGAGACGATTTGTATCTGTATGGTCTGGGGCGAGAAAGGGAGCAGAAATACTTTGGGCACGGGGGTGGTATGTTTGTCACTTGTCATTGCAGGGAGTTAATTCGCTGGAAACGACTCTTAGCTTTGTGCTTACGACTGGAACTTACGGTGAAGCACAATTCTTGGCATCCGTTTTGCTGGAAAATGGTCCAGGGTGAGAGAGAGAGAGAGAAAAAGGGTGGAAGGAGGTCGAAATTATGATCCATTCAAGAAGACAACACTTGGGCGCTCTCGTTAATTAATACAAAAAGTTCATTTTCAAAAGGCGAGTGATTATTCAGATTTTAACATTAAACAATCATTTCATTTAATAATTAAGCTACTTTCATTTTTCTAAAAATCTAGCATTAGGTTTAGTAATTAAGCAAAATATAGACGATAAAGTGAAAATAATGGAATTTAAACACGCGTCTAAACAAATTATAATGAAGGAATTTTTGCTAACAGTAATAATAACTCAGTTCCGGGGTGACCGAGCCGGAGCTCGGTCTTTTTTTTTGTAAAATTGTAAAAAAAAAGTATATCAGAAAATATTTAAAATTTGAAAGAAATTATAAGGAGACAACTTGCTCCTCAATAGAACCATCAATAAAAACACCAAAATAAGAAATAACAGTCCAGGGAGAGTTTTGAGGAATAAATAAATAAATAAAAAACATTACTGAGTGGATACTTAGAGGAGACAGTGCCTCATAAGAAAACTTTAATCATGAGATATTAGAGAGTTGCCCAGGAAATGCGTCAGCCTGGGGACAATTAAAAATTATTATTTTCAATAAAATTAATTAATAATTAGTATTTTAATAATAGAATTTAAATAATAGGTATTTTTCTACTAATTGGCCTTTTTGACATTATTAAATTAAATACATTGTAAGTAATTATTGATATAAAAAATTAAATTTACAAAATTGCACACTAATTAAAATTTAATATTCGTGGAGAGTTAAATCTGTTGGTCCAGGGTAAAGAAAGGGAGAGTTTGACCAAGAAGCAAGCTCACTAGGCTTTGAACATTATAAAACCTTTAAAACGAAAATTGGAAAAGAAAATACACCAGTAAAGTATTAGTGCTCGAGGTTTCCCGAAGACGAGACCTAGCGCAATTTGTTTTTTATACGGGAACTAGGAACTATTTAAAATTTGAAAGAAATCTTTAAAGGAAATTTCGAGAAAATTGGAAAAAACTAAAAAAAGTACACCAGTAAAGTACTAGTACTCGATGTTTTCTGAAAATGAAACCTAGCGCATGTTGTTTTGTATCACGGAAATAGCAAATATTTAAAATTTGAAAGAAATCTTTAAAGGAAATTTCGAGAAAATTGGAAAAAACTAAAAAAAGTACACCAGTAAAGTACTAGTACCCGAATTTTTCCAAACATGAGACCTAGCACAATTTCATTTTGGGACCACAAATAGTATATATTTAAAATTTGAAAAAAATCGTTAGAGCCGTTTTCGAGAACCGATATGCATATATATAAACAAACAAACAAATAAACGTACATTGCTCGTTTAATATAATTAGATAGATAGATTAGATTAGATTAGATAGATTTGTGTATTTTCCTTTTTTTAATTTTATATAATGAAGAGTTTACCTAAATAAAGGCCATGAAAATTGTTTTACTCCCACAAAATTTAAATTCTTGGACTCTTTCCTTTTACCAATAATAATGAGAAATTATTATTATTATTTGAAATTCCTATCGGGATCCCCGTTTATTTACACGAGGTGCTTACGTGCTCGAAGACACACACCTCAAATCCAACCGGCCTCTAGCCGTAGCCACCTACCGGCACCCCGTGAAGTTACAGCATTTCCTATCTCTAAGGCCGGTATCCCACTAGGACACCACGGTGGCGCAACCAGTGGCGACACCGTAGTTACCGCAGCAACCAAACCGAGCAACCAATCAGGCAACCAAGAGAGACATCAGCAGTGCTTTTTAAAACACTGCATTTTAAAAATCTGATCTAATTCAATTTGAAATTCAATTTCCACAGCGGTGGAGACACTAGTAGGATGTACAAACGCTGCACGGCTGGTGGCGCAACCAAACTGGTGGAGGAACCAATCTGACCCCAAGTGAGATATGCTCCTAACTCCTCCTGAGTTCGTTTCTAGCTAGTGAACTAATCCTTATTTCTGGTTCCTTTTATCCAACCTCTTCTATACTAGGGAGGTTTTATAATATTTATTGAAGCTTTTGAGGTTTGTATTATTATTTTTATGGCAGTTTGTAATTATTGACCACATTTGTATTATTTTTTTTAAATTTATTAAATCGCAGGCCATTTAGACCCCGTCTCTATTATTTTAATTTATTGGTAGCCAATTAAATTGAAATAAATTGTCGCATAAGACGGGATGCGAACCCGCAACCCCTGGCACAGAAGGCCAGCACGCTAGCCACTGCACCAAGCCCCGAGGGCAATATTTTAATTATTTATTAAAAATATTATATAAATACTGTACAACGTTTCGACTGCTTATTCTGCAGTTGTTTTCAAGTACTGTGCGCTTGCTCCGACTGCAGAATAAAAAGTCGAAACGTTGTACATTATTTATATTTTAAATAAATAATTAATACAAATGTGGCCTATAATTAAAAACTTCCATAATAACTTTATAATATTAATTACCTTTAGTCAAAAAACAAATTAGGGGGACGTAATCGATTTTGTGTCAGTGTTGGATTCAGTTGAAATAATAATGAAACCCCTTTATTTCTTAAATGTGTATAATTTGTTAAAAGGTAAAGACGAAAGGCATGTAAATAATAAACTGATTTTTAATACAATTTAGAACAATTAGGCTGGAGAGAAAATTTTCATTTAATTTCATTACTATAATAAAAAAAAAAAATGGTAATCTATTAAAGATAATTAGATGTGACTAAAAGGATTTTCTGATTCCGTCGATCATTTCAAGAATCGAGAGTAAATTAAGGATATTAAGGGATGGGAAGGGTGAAAGGGGCAGAAGGGCGCTGGAGCATGAACTCTAAGCTGATTGGCGCATATTGTCGCGTTTAGAAGAAAACTCTTCGAAGGTTTGGAGATGTGCTGTTGGGTAGGGTGCATCGTTAGCTGTCAAGTGGGTCGCTTGCAACATTGAGAGTCTCTCAGCATTTGCTTTTTGGAGACAGGAGGGGTTTTTGGGGACAGAGGGTCCCTTCAAGCCCTACAGTTGGCTGGCCACTGTCAGTTCGAGTAGATAACAAAGGGTTCGTCACGAAAAGAACCACCTTCAAAGATAATCCAATCCAACCATTCATCTATTGATTTTATTTGTTCATTCGTTTTTCAAGTGATTACATTGCAAAATTACAAGATCATTCTTCTTTAGAATATTCAGAAAATAGGCCTATCATTTCATTCTAAGACACCTAAATAATAGATTAATATTACTATGCTCTTTTTTAAATTTGTTTAAGGTCTTTTTCGGCATTTAAGGCCATATTGAACCCAATCCTATTAATTTCAATGAGAAGATAATGTCTTTTCTCTGAGCCACGGGTCACGGGCTACCACTGTGCTTCGGGATCGAAATAAATAAAGTGATAGACGATTATTTTAAATAATAAATAAATAAGGCAGAAGATGATTAATGACCATGGGCGTAACTAGGGGGGTCCAGGGAGGGAGCCCGGGAGATGGCTCCCCGCCCCAGAAAAATTGAGACAATATGGGACCATCCAGACCCCCCAGAGAATGGCTGGGCCCATGCACCTCCACCCCCACCAGCCAAATTCTCTAGTTACGCCTATGTTAATGACTTATGGATCAGAATATAAAAGTTTTTTTTTTTACGTACGATATCCAAAAAAGATATAGATGTCTAATTCGGAGGTTTTCTACAGCTATACATTTTTAATAGACTTATTTAATAATAATAAACAGCCGCTGATGAAGAAGTGCTAATAAATGCCTTCGAAATATTCGGAGAAAACACTCTAAAAGTTATTTTTCTCATTGTCAAGAAACAAGCATACACCTTCCCTTATTTAATAATATTTCAATGTTTATTGTCTCGAAGTTTGTATAATTTTATCGTTTTAGAAATATCAGTGAGGTGTATATCGGTAGGAAATGAGTCATGGTATGGTCGCTGTCTTCTAAAAACAAAAAAGGGAGAAAGTTTAGTTTATTAGAAAAGATAGAGAGATTATTAAACCGACATCTCATTTTTACTTTCTTACGTATGTATATATGTAATATATATATGAGAGAAAGTATTGGATTCATGTCAAAATTCGATGTCGAGATTTTGATGGATCTTCACGTTTTGAGGTCCCCTGAATCCAAAAAGTGGTTTTCGCAACATGGTCTGTCTGTGTGTGGGTGGGGTGGGTGTGTGTGTGTGTGTGTGTTCAATATTAAGCATGAAGGAATTGAGCTATGAGGTTGAAATTTTATATTTAAGTTAAACACCCCCGGGACCGGAAAATAAGCTTTTAATCAAAATCGGCCAAAAAGTACTAGTACTTTACTGATGTACTTTTTCAGTTTTTTTCGATTTTCTCAAAATTTGCTCCAACGATTTTTTTTTAAATTCAAAAATCAATTATTTTTTAGATGCTCTTTAAAATGTATATTCTCATTTTGCGATTGAAATCTTCTGAAGACCACTTTACTCTTGTATTTCATAGGGAAGATAGGAGAAATGGTTGCCATGGTAACAAAATATAAATATTTTCCCATACTTATAAATTTTACATCTGAATTCAAATGTTCCGTACTGTCGGGAACTAAATATATGTCGACACAAAAAATCTGGTGTGACAAGCACAGTACACAACTTTCGATTACCGAAGGTAAGAGAAAGTTGTGTGCTGTGCGCCAGTCACACCAGATTTTTAAGATGAGATTTATAGAGTTCTGAACAAGGCCCCTCTATCGAAACCGACTTTTCTAATAAAAATATACGCTAGTAAATAAATAAATATATAAGATGGTGTTAACTTTCATTATTAAGTAACTTTAATAATTCAAGAAAAAAATATTTTAAACTTCTTTATATAAAAGATTTAAAAATCGGTTAAGATTAACTTTGAAACTTTTATCTTAGATTTAAGAAAAGGCTTTTGTAACAACTCGTTTGCTGACAGTTCGTGAAAAGAACAACTTTTCTTGTTGAGTTGCAATTTTTATTTTTAATGGGTTTCCATACAGTTTTTACTTTCTCTTACCTCTATATATATGTTAATATATATAGAGAGAGAAAGTATTGGATTCATGTCAAAAATTCGATGTCGAGATTTTGATGGATATACACGTTTTGAGGTCTCCTGAATCCAAAAAAGTGGTTTTCGCGACATGGTCTGTCTGTGTGTCTGTCTGTATCCAATTTGAAACATGAAGGAATTGAGCTAGGTGGTTGAAATTTTATATTTAAGTTAGGCACCCCCATGGGACGTGACACGAAGCTTTTGAACAAAATCGACCTAAGAGTACTAGTACTTTACTGATGCACTTTTTCAGTTTTTTTCAATTTTCTCAAAATTCGCTCCAACGATTTTTTTTTAAATTCAAAAATCAATTATTTTTTAGATGCTCTTTCAAATGTATATTCTCATTTTGAGATTGAAATCTTCTGAAGACCACTTTACTCTTGTACTCCATAGAAAAGATAGGAGAAATGGTTGCCATGGTAACAAAATATAAATATTTTGCCATACTTATAAATTTTACATCTTGAAAATCGAATGTACCCTACTGTCGGAAACTAAATACATGTCGACACAAAAAATCTGGTGAGACAAGCACAGTACACAACTTTCGATTACCGAAGATGAAGTAACTGCGGTTCATCGAGTTCATTTTAATTACTAACGAGAAAGTAAAATTAATTGATAAAAATTTTTCATAAGAAGAGATAGAATACAATGCTTTCCAATGGGGAAATTCTTGTGCCTTTTAAATAGGGGTCCGCTATCCCTAATCAAATATAATGATAGTCTCAAACCACCCCCGGAAAATTGTCTACTTATTAAAAAAACTCCACGAAAATCCGTCCAGTAGTTTCGGAGCCTATGAGATATAAATATTCACGCAGACTGTCTTTTTTA
>JAKCPI010009485.1:0-14442 GCA_023213315.1 Euborellia annulipes | reverse complement strand
TTACCTCTATATATATGTTAATATATATAGAGAGAGAAAGTATTGGATTCCATGTCAAAAAATTCGATGTCGAGATTTTGATGGATATACACGTTTTGAGGTCTCCTGAATCCAAAAAAGTGGTTTTCGCGACACATGGTCTGTCTGTGTGTCTGTCTTCTGGTATCCAATTTGAAACATGAAGGAATTGAGCTAGGTGGTTGAAATTTTATATTTAAGTTAAGCATTCCCTGGGACGTGACACGAAGCTTTTGAACAAAATCGACCTAAGAGTACTAGTACTTTACTGATGCACTTTTTCAGTTTTTTTCAATTTTCTCTAAAATTCGCTCCAACGATTTTTTTTTAAATTCAAAAAATCAATTATTTTTTAGATGCTCTTTCAAATGTATATTCTCATTTTGAGATTGAAATCTTCTGAAGACCACTTAACTCTTGTACTCCATAGAAAAGATAGGGAGAAATGGTTAAGCCATGGTAACAAAATATAAATATTTTGCCATACTTATAAATTTTACATCTTGAAAATCGAATGTACCCTACTGTCGGAAAACTAAATACATGTCGACACAAAAAATCGGGTGAGACAAGTAATAGTACACAACTTTCGATTACTGAAGATGAAGTAACTGCGGTTCATCGAGCTATTTTTAATTACTAACGAGAAAGTAAAATTAATTGATAAAAATTTTTCATAAGAAGAGATAGAATACAATCCTTTCCAATGGGGAAATTCTTGTGCCTTTTAAATAGGGGTCCGCTATCCCTAATCAAATATAATGATAGTCTCAAACCACCCCCGGAAAATTGTCTACTTATTAAAAAAAAACTCCACGAAAATCCGTCCAGTAGTTTCGGAGCCTATGAGATATAAATATTCACGCAGACTGTCTTTTTTACTTTCTCTTGCCCATGGCTATATGCATTATATATATAGAGAGAAAGTATTGGATTCATGTCAAAAAATTCGATGTCGAGATTTTGATGGACCTTCACGTTTTGAGGTCCCCTGAATCCAAAAAAGTGATTTTTCGCGACATGGTCTGTCTGTGTGTCTGTGGAACAAAATATCTCAAGAACGAAAAGAGCCAGGAGGTTGAAATTTTATATTTAAGTTAGGCACCCCCATGGGACGTGACACGAAGCTTTTGAACAAAATCGACCAAAAAGTACTCAGCACTCTTTACTGATTCACTTTTTCAGTTTTTTTTCGATTTTCTCAAAATTTGCTCCAACGATTTTTTTTTAAAATTCAAAAAATCAATTATTTTTTAGATTCTCTATAAAATGTATATTCTCATTTTGTGATTGAAATCTTCTGGAAGACCACTTTTACTCTCTTGTTCTTCATAGGAAAGATAGGAATTTCTCCTATGGTTGCTATGGTAACAAAATATAAATATTTTGCCATACTTATAAATTTTACATATTGAAAATCGAATGTACCGTACTGTCGGAAACTAAATACATGTCGACACAAAAAATCTGGTGAGACAAGCACAAAATAAATAACTTTCGATTACCGAAGGTAAGAGAAAGTTGTGTGCTGTGCGCCAGTCACACCAGATGATATATGTTTTCCCGGAAACAATTAAAGACACAAATAAAATAAAAAAAAAAATGGGAATTTAAATAATAATTGATTTTTAACTAATAAAAAGAAAAGATTTAAATTCGGTTACCATGTGTAACCATTTCTATCTTTCCTATGAAGAACAAGAGTAAAGTGGTCTTCATAAGATTTCAACGGCAAAATGAGAATATACATTTTAAAGAGCATCTAAAAAATAGTTAATTTATGAATTTTAAAAAAAAATCCTTGGAGGGAATTTTGAGAAAATCGAAAAAAACTGAAAAAGTACATCAGTAAAGTACTAGTACTTTTTGGCCGATTTTGTTCAAAAGCTTATTTTGAGATTCTTCAAAGGTACCTAGCTTAAATATAAAATTTCAACCTCCTAGCTCAATTCCTTCATGCTAAAAATCGTTACACACACACAGACACACAGACACACATACACACACACACACAGACCAATTTGCGGGACCCACTTTTTTGGACTCAGGGGACCTCAAAACATGTATATCCATCAAAACCTCTCGACATCGAATTTTTTTGACATGATCGCAATACTTTCTCTTCTATATATTTCATATATAGGGTACGAGAAAGTAAAATTTTTTAATTGTTACTTTCTCTTACCTATGTTTATATGTAATATATAAATATATACCGGTATATATATATAGAGAGAAAGTATTGGATTCATATCAAAAAATTCGATGTCGAGATTTTGATGGATATACACGCTTTGAGCTCCTTTGAATCGAAAAACGTGGTTTTCGCAAAGTGGTCTGTCTGTGGGTGGGTGGGTGGGTGTGTGTGTGTTCAATTTAAAGCATGAAGGAATTGAGCTACGAGGTTGAAATTTTATATTTAAGTTAAACACCCCCGGGACCGGAAAATAAGCTTTTAATCAAAATCGGCCAAAGAGTACTAGTACTTTACTGATGTACTTTTTGTCTGTGAACAAAATATCTCAAGATCGAAAAGTGCTAGGACAGGGGTAGGCAACCTGATATCCAATTTAGTTAATTAATTTCAGTCTCAATTCTCAACCAATTTCTTTTTTTTAACAGCAAATCATGGTTTGTTTTAAATTTGCATTTTCGAATTGTCCCTCCTAACAACCGAATTGCTTCTCTGTGGGGCGAAACATTTCTCTAGAAAATAAAGCGAGCCGTGCTAAGACTCATGTCTAAAATCGATTTAGTCAAAAAAAAAACTCATCAAAATTTAAAATTCTTTGAAAATCAAAAAATAATTTCTTTGTTTGAAAGTGGAGATGTATTTTTTTTCTCTCCTTCCCATATTTGAATATTAACAAAAGCCAAGCGAAATGAATTTGCCTTTGAAAGATATTTTTTATATATTCGTGGTTGTATACAAAATCTTTTTGAAATTAATAATAACGACATTATACAAATAAAAACTCGTTTTGTTATCCAGATAATAGACAAACTGGTGCATAGTTATTAACCCCCTATTTAAATATTATCCTTAAAATAATCAAATAATAAATTATAACCTTAGACATTCATATGACTAAAATAAAGGAAAAAATCTGGTGTGACTGGTCGCACCAGATTTCTTGTGTCGACAGGTATTTAGTTTCCGACAGTACGGTACATTCGAGAGATGTAATATTTATAAGAATGGGAAAATATTTATATTTTGTTACTATAGCAATTATTTATGATAACTTTCCTTTGAAGTACATGAGTAAAGTGGTGATCAGAAATTTTAATGGCAAAATGAGAATATACATTTTAAAGAGAATCTAAAAAATAATTGATTTTTAAGAAAATCGAAAAAAACTGAAAAAGTGCATCAGTAAAGTACTAGAATTCTTTGGCCGATTTTGTTCAAAAGCTTCGTGTGACGTCCCAGGGGGGTGACTAACTTAAATATAAAATTTCAACCTGCTAGCTTTTTCCGTTCTTGAGATATTTTGTTCACAGACACACAGACAGACAGGAAAGACATCAGTAAAGTACTAGGACTGGCCAATTATGTTCAAAAGCTGCGTGTTACGTCCCACGGGGGTACCTAACTTAAATATAAAATTTCAGCTTCCGAGCTCAGGAGTTGGAGCAAACAAAACATAGTAAGTAAATTTTCAAAATGGATAATGAAGAACTGAAATTCGTGTACAAAATAATTATAATGAAACATTTTTCTATATTATTAGTGATTATTTATTATTTAAATTTAGCCAGATCCTTGAGTTTGCATCAAACTGGATTCTGGCTAAAGGCCCCTAGGGGTATAAGAATGGTGAAAATGCCCTTGGAACATATTTCAATGATACATAGGGGATTTGTAGGTACTTTTAAAATAATAAGATGCTGAAAGTTTCAGATCGCTATCTCAAATGGTTTTTGAGAAAAACCAAAATATGTAAAAATCGAAAAACATTTTTTTCTCAGAAACGGCTGAATCGATTGATTTGAATTTTTGATATGTTTTGGGGGTTGATGGTACCTTCTAGGGAAAAAATCGGATATATATCGGATCATGACATCCTTGAAAAAAATGGCGTTTTTTGTTTAATTTTAATTTTTAACCATGATACAATTTTGGCACAAAAATGAAACAATTTTTTTGAAATCCTCATTCAATTTCCTGTAAGTACATAAGTTCATAAATTCATAAAAAAAGGTACGCCATAGTAGAAAAAAATAAAAACCATTTATTACTCAAATATTGACTTTATATGTTTTGTGCTTTAATCTTGTTTTTTATTGCTTAAGCTTACACATATATTTTCATTTTATTCAAAATAACCAGTTTATATTCATAACATCAAAATTTTTTGCCTAAATCAAAAGTTAAAATTTTTAAATATCTATAATCATTAACTATAATGCTTGCTATAAGATAGAAACAGTTTTTGATTAATGAATAATAAAAATAAAAACTAATATCAAAAAGATAAATCTACTATATAAATTACTCAGGGGCGTATATAAGGGGGAGGGCAGAGGGGCCCGGACCCCTCCCCCCGAAATTTCCCAAACACATATACATATATAGGGATATACAGACATCAGCGCAACAAATTTTTTCGCAGGATGGAAAACTTTGGTTCCGCAAAAGAAAAAATGTTCCGCAAAAAATTTCGTGTGAAAAAAAATTTAGTTGCTTAAAAAAAAAATTTTTAGCAGAAAAATTTTTGAGTTCAGGCCCCCCTAAAAAAATTTCTATCAGGGGTGTATATAGAAATATTTTTCGGGGGGGCGGGGGTCGAACTCAAAAAATTTTTCTGCGGAAAATTTTTTTTTTAAGAAACTATATTTTTTTCAGAAGAAATTTTTTGCTGAACATTTTTTCTATTGCGGAACCAAAGTTGTCTATCCTGCGGAAAAATTTGTTGCGCTGATGTCTGTATATTCCTATATATGTATATGTGTTTGGGAAATTTCGGGGGGGCCCTTATATACGCCCCTGATTTCTATATACGCCCCTGAAATTACTATCCAATACGTAAAAGACCATACTAACATACTTAAAGCTCAAGTACACTCTCACCATATTAATAACAAAGTGTATAGATGTTTTATTAAATATAAAAAAAATGCTAATGGACCTAAAGGCGTATTAAGACATAGCTGTGAGTGTGCGAATGGTCTTAGAACAATTGGATGTTGCTCTCACGTTGCTGCCATTGTTTATTATTTGTCATACGGAAGATATTTGACAAAAATATTGAGGCCCGCTGAAACATTGAGCAAATTATTTGATAAAGACAACGTTTCAACTGTGATTGAAGAAGACGGTGAGAAGACTGATTAAACGTGATTCTGCATTTTTTATTGTTGAAAGATTTATCTTTTTGATATTAGTTTTTATTTTTATTATTCATTAATCAAAAACTGTTTCTATCTTATAGCAAGCATTATAGTTAATGATTATAGATATTTAAAAATTTTAACTTTTGATTTAGGCAAAAAATTTTGATGTTATGAATATAAACTGGTTATTTTGAATTAAATGAAAATATATGTGTAAGCTTAAGCAATAAAAAAAAAAGATTAAAGCACAAAACATATAAAGTCAATATTTGAGTAATAAATGGTTTTTATTTTTTTCTACTATGGCGTACCTTTTTTTATGAATTTATGAACTTATGTACTTACAGGAAATTGAATGAGGATTTCAAAAAAAATTGTTTCATTTTTGTGCCAAAATTGTATCATGGTTAAAAATTAAAATTAAACAAAAAACGCCATTTTTTTCAAGGATGTCATGATCCGATATAGGTCTTGATTTTTTCCCTAGAAGGTACCATCAACCCCCAAAACATATCAAAAATTCAAATCAATCGATTCAGCCGTTTCTGAGAAAAAATGTTTTTCTGATTTTTACATATTTTGGTTTTTCTCAAAAAACCATTTGAGATAGCGATCTGAAACTTTCAGCATCTTATTATTTTATTAGTACCTACAAATCCCCTATGTATCATTGAAATATGTTCCAAGGGCATTTTCACCATTCTTATACCCCTAGGGCCTTTAAATAATACATAATCACTAATAATATAGAAAAATGTTTCATTATAATTATTTTGTACATGAATTTCAGTTCTTCATTATCCATTTTGAAAATTTACTTACTATTTTTTGTTTGCTTATCTTTCAAGTTTCTTTAGTGAACATTCCTATTTTTTAACGCATTGTGCATATTAAATTTGACTGGGGCTGAATGTATTTGTGATAGATCGTAAATTGAAAATAAATGTCTATCAAAGAACTTAAAAGGGTTACTATTGACTGAACCCTAGCCATGAAGATGGTCGCATAGACGACCGAAACTTCGCTGTGGGTTTGATACCAATAAAGAAATAATAATAGCTGCTTGGCCTTTTTATTCATCCTGGCCACTTTTAAGCATGAAGGAAATGAGCTACGAGGTTGAAATTTTATATTTAATTTAGCCTCCCCCCGAAGTCAAAAAAATAAGTTTTTAATTTTTACAACAAAATTTAAAATGCTTGATTTAAAAATAATTAACGCCTGAAATCTATAGTCTATGTTATAAGTAGTTGCAAATATATTATCATTTCAATACATAATCGAAATTTTATAATTACAAGTATTTAATTAATAATTTAGACTGCTTCCACCATATTATCACAAGTATTTAAACTTATTTAATAATAATAATTTTATTTGTTACATTTGCGACTCTTAGCGGCCCCCTGGAGGTAATCCATTGTCCCCTAGGGGACCGCAGCCCGCTACTTTAAGAAGCATTGCTCTAGAGATTCCAGACTTGAATTTAAGCAAACCAAATGACCAAATCACTAATAGATTTTTCGATTATTTACTCCAGATCTCCTGTGGAGTTGTTAAATCTTCCGACAAATTAATAACTTGAATATGGACCTATGAAGCACTTAATCGGAAAATTCATTTAAGCGGTGATTTGGGTTGTTTATCAATACCTTCTAGCACTAAAACGTGAGCTATGAAAATTCTTTGATAACAACATATTTTTGGAAAAAAATAATGATGTAGTCCGAAATTTATTTAATTAATAATCTTCAGGATAAGACTACGTTGGTATTGTTAAAAATAGTTTTAATGAAACAAAAGTATTTGTGAATTTTTTCTTGTTGATATCATCAGATTAATTCATCCCTGAAGGAGCATTTTGATTTAAAAACTTTGGTGTGGCATTATCCTTAAGGCTAGTTAATTATCACTGGCAGTATATATAAAATTTCACTTAAGATGTTGGGGTAGCATCTTAATACTGTATATTAAATTTAGATTTGATCTGAGTGCAGGGTGATGTAATAATATTTTTATAGAGTGAAAAGGGGACGTTTAATATCGTTATTTATTCAAAGGGACTGAGAGTATATTAAAACAAGTAGATCATTTGTATCCAATCATGGGGTAACTAAGATTTATTTTGGAAGAGGGGATTGAGATTTAAGAAGGGAAAGTTCTAGAAAAAAAAGTTATATATGAGAGGGGGAAAGATAAATTAAAAATTTAGATAGAAAAATAGGCAATCAAATTATAAAGATTCTAAACTTTTCTCTCATCTCCTTTTAGGGCGACCAAACCCACCTTAAGCTTTAATTTTTATAGGAGTCCAATGATTAGACAATGCGAAATTTTATTCCTTTCAGTTTTGAGGGTTTAGCAATAAGAAATAGATTTGCACTCACCCAGGACTGTAGATTTAACAATAGATAGGCCTTGTTCAGCCCGTTGAAAGAAACAAAATATATTTAAAAAAATATATCTTATTTATTAAATTATTAATTTAATTTCTTCATACCACAGGTTTCGACCGCTGTGCCGCAGGTCTACCTCAGTGAGAAGAGAGTCTGGAAATTTGTGGAAATGAATAAAATAAGATATATTTATTTTGTTTCTTTCAACGGACTGAACAAGGCCTCCTATTCCTATCTATAAGAAATAGATTTCATTCAATGCTATACTCGAAGAGTTTTTAAAATAATTACATTAAACTCTTGGGTATTTCACGAATGGATAAAAAACAAATTTTATTTCCTTTTTACTTTCTCTTACATCTATATACACGTTAATATATATAGAGAGAAAGGATTCATGTCAAAAATTCGATTTGTCAAGATTTTGATGGATATACACGTTTTGAGGTCCTCTGAATCCAAAAAGTCTATCTGTATGTCTGTCTATCTGTGTGTGTTCAATGTAAAACATGAAGGAATTGAACTAGGAGGTTAAAATTTAATATTTAAGTTAGGCACCTCCCTAGGGCGTGAAAATATGCTTTTAATCAAAATCGGTCTAAAAGTACTAGTACTTTACTGACGTAGTTTTTCAGTTTTTTTCGATTTTCTCAAAATTAGCTCCAACGATTTTGATTAAAATTCAAGTCAATTATTTTTTAGATGCTCTTTAAAATGTATATTCTCATTTTACCATTGAAATCTTTTTAAAACCACTTTACTCTTGTACTTCATAGGAAATATAAAAGAAATGGTGCCATGGTAACAAAATATAAATATTTTCCCATGTTTATAATTTTACACCTTGAATTTTAATATATTGTCGGAAACTAAACATATGCCGACACAAAAAATCTGGTGTGACAAGCACAGAACACAGCTTTCTCTTACTGGAGGTAAGAGAAAGTTTTGTGCTGTGCGACCTTCACACCGGATTTTTTACATAGTACAATAACTCCCGAATAACGCGCACCCGAACACTTGAATTCATGATGCAATGAAAAATTTGCGACTAGTAATATAACTCGCAATAAACAGTCTCGTATAACGCGTAAAATAACATTTTCACATTTTTGAAACTGATGAATGTCCACATATGCACTTCAATATTTAACATTTATTCCCTAACGGAAGTATCAACAAAAAAGTCAAGGGGGGGGGGGAGCGGATACAAAGTTGTGTGATGTGCGACAGTCACATTAGATTTTTCACTTTCTCTTACCTATATACATGTATGAAATATATAGAGAGAAAGTATTGTTTTTTTTTTTTACTTTGTTTCCATATACATGTATGGCCTTTATGGTATAGATAAGAGAAAGTAAAAACAGAAAATCCAAATACAATTATTTCCTGAATATAGGCCCAACAAACATAACCATCAAGTTTGATGGATAATAATAAATGGACCCGTCCTTCTATGTCTATGAATATAAATGTAATTTATGGGTTGATGAGTAGCAAAAATAATATAGACTCAAGATGCTTCTGGCGTTGACATGCGCTAATTGGCGTTCATTAGCATTCGAATGCGCGCTCTCGAGCAGCAAGATACCTTTGTTTGAATGCTTCACTCTGCTCCTCTCGGCTCTGCTCTTGTTTAAGGCCGCAGAGGGTAAGGAAATGGAGGAGTCAAATGGGGAAGGATTGTCTTATAACTTCATCCTTTTTACTTTCTCTTATCTATATATGTAATATATAGAGAGAACAAGTAATGGAATTATGTCAAAAATTCGATGTCGAGATTTTGATGGTCCCTTGAGTTCAAAAAAGTGGGTCAGGGGGTGTCTGTGAACAAAATATCTCAAGAACGAAAAGTCCTGGTAGGTTGAAATTTTATATTTAAGTTAGACACCACCATGGGACGTGACAGGAAGCTTTTGAACAAAATCGACCAAAAAGTACTAGTACTTTACTGATGCACTTTTTCAGTTTTTTTTCGATTTTCTCAAAATTTGCTCCAACGATTTTTTTAAAATTCATATATCAACTATTTTTTAGTTGCTCTTTAAAATGTATATTCTCATTTTGTGATTGAAATCTTCTGAAGACCACTTTACTCTTGTACTCCATAGAAAAGATAGGAGAAATGGTTGCCATGGTAACAAAATATAAACATTTTGCCATACTTAGAAATTTTACATCTTGAAAATCGAATGTACCATACTGTCGGAAACTAAATACATGTCGACACAAAAAATCTGGTGTGACAAGCACAGTACACAACTTTCGATTACCGAAGGTAAGAGAAAGTTGTGTGCTGTGCGCCAGTCACACCAGATTTTTTACTTTCTCTTATATATATGTAATATATAGAGAGAACAAGTAATGGAATTATGTCAAAAATTCGATGTCGAGATTTTGATGGTCCCTTGAATTCAAAAAAGTGGGTCAGGGGGTGTCTGTGAACAAAATATCTCAAGAACGAAAAGTCCTGGTAGGTTGAAATTTTATATTTAAGTAAAGAACTCTTCTGGGATATGACAGGAAGGTTTTGAACAAAATCGGCTCAATAGTACTAGTACTTTACTGATGTACTTTTTCAGTTTTTATCGATTTTCTCAAAATTCTCTAACGAATTTGATTAAAATTCAAAAATCAATTATTTTTTAGATGCTCTTTAAAATTTATATTCTCATTTTGCCCTTGAAACTTTTTGAAACATTCTTTACTCTTGCAAATGTAAAGGAAAGTTGTGCGTCACTAGATTTTTTAAAAAATATTCGTCTCCGTTTTGGATTTAGCTTTACCACTTATCGGATAAGGATGAAACTTGACAAATTTAGAGAAATCGTAAGAAAGTATTAAAACGAAGAGAGAATCGGTTCATAAGGAGCGGTAAAAATGAGCTGTAAATATTTATTAAGAACCAAGGCTTGCCCCCGGGTTGGGCGTAATTGGTAGCGTGCCTACCTCCTATACCAAACGTCGCGGGTTTGGACCCCAAGACATTTTATTTAAGCAATTTGGATACCAGATGGCTTAAATACAATAGAAATGCCTGAACAGGGCCTGGTACAGGATTAGCTCTGATTAAAAAGAGGGAGGAAGTTTTGCAATTTTGTTGACTATTTTTTAATATAATGAAACAAAGAAACTGGTCTCTACAAAACCTCTTTTATTATAATTTCACAGTTTAATAAATTCTTAAGTAAAATGATTATTTATTTTGCAATTGAGTGTTATTTAGAAATTTTTCATTAAAAAAATTAATTAGAATTGAGAGAGAAAGAGAGAGAGGGAGGGGGGGGGTGACGTACGCGTATTAAACTCCCTTTTAATTACTCTGTGATTTCCTTTACATCTTTTGCTTGAATAGTTAGTTAGTTGATTTAATTTTAACTTTTATGTAATTGGAAAGATGAAGCCAACCAACCGCCAACCGGTGGCAAGCATATGGAAATTTCAGATGATGACAGAGAGAGAGAGAAAAAAATGAAAAAAAAAAAAACCCTTCATTTTATTAGGACCGAGAGAGAGAGGAGCCATACACCCACTTCACACGTGTTTATTACACCACCGACAAAATGAACGTGGGTGTTTAGCTTTGATAATGCCAAACAAGAAATAGATGATAAACAATAATTAAACGATGTTAGGAACAAATAAATGTGAAATATTTCATTTTAATTAAAAAGAGATCCTTTTTTTTTTAAATTAGTGATTTTGATTAATCAAAAAAGAAAATGATTAATTTGAACGTAACGTCAAAGGACTAATAAATTTTGTCTCGTGGCCATCTCTCCCGAAAAATTAGGAGAGATGGCCATACTTTTGCTAACAATTAGAGTCCTGCATTTTGTATCGGATGAAGAGGGTGAAGAGAGAGAAGATGATAACTGTGTGGGTTTTGGAGAGAACTAAACTATTTTGAAACACGAATTATTGAAGACAGGCTTCAGTGTATCATTTGCAAACGTTGCACGAAAATTGCACTGAATTTGAAAACATGTATTCAAAATGTGGACAAAAGAAAAAAATAAAAAGAACCGAAACTCAAGAAATGCACGGAGAAAAGGAGAAATAGTAGAATGAATTACTGGCCAACTCTTCCGTCCTGGTAAGGCCTCGTAGCATTTTTCGTTCTTGAGATAATTTGCACATAAATAGACTCACAGACAGACTAACAAACCATTTTACGAGACTCACTTTTTTTGGAATCAGTGAGTGACCTGTTGCAGGTTGCCTTGAAGGGTTGCGTGGATCAGGGGAATTAGTTAAACTCTCGTGCACTCATTAAAGAAATAAACAGTTTGAAATCGTAATCTATAGATATACACGATCACATTACTTTTTCCCCAACATAAATAGATAAGAGAAAGAAAACAAATCCGGTGTGACTTGTCGAACAGCACAACTTTCCCTACTTTTGGTAATCGAAAGTTAAGTTCTGTGCTTGTCACAGCAGATTTTTTGTGTCGACAGTAAGGCACATTTGAATTCAAGATGCCCCGGGCTTGGTGTAGGGGTTAGCGTGCTGGCCTTCTATACCAAGGGTCAAGGATTCGGATCCTAGGCAGTCCGATGATTTTATTTAAGCCATTTGGATACCAAATGGCATAAATAAGAATGCCTGGACCCCCAATATGTATATTAATCAATAACGGTTATCGTAAATGTCTTATATGGCCTGAGTTGCCGAAAAGACTGTGTGAGTGTGATTGTGAATGAGAATTCATGATGTAAAATTTATAAACATGGGAAAATATTTATATTTTGTTACCATGGCAACATTTCTCCTATCTTTCCTATGAGGTACAAGAGTAAAGTGTGCTTCAAAAGATTTCAAGGGTAAATTTTAAAAGTACAGTAGAGTCCCGTTAATCCGAACTAATTGGGACCAAGGGTCGTTCGGATTATCGGGAAGTTCGGATTAACCGGATTTGTAAGCTTTAATTAGTTAATTTTGATAATAAAGTCGTATTTATAACGTTGTAAACCGTGAAACTTGTCGGTGATATTAAACTTTAAATAAATATTTCATAATATTTATTTACGTTTAATTAAGAGAAAAAGAAACTCATTAATTTGCGTGATGTGTTAGTTGTAAATCCTTATACTATTTCTCTATTTTTTATAATTCGTATTTTTTAATAAAATAAAGTTCCTTTAATGTCTAATTTTCATTTATATTCCTCTTAAAAAAAAAAAAAATATCGTACGCAAAAAGAGCTCGGATTAACCGGAAGTTCAGATTAGCGAGGTTCGGATTACCGGGACTCTACTGTATCTAAAAAAATAATTGATTTATGAATTTTAAACAAAATTGTTGCAATAAATTGATGTTTTTTGGCTGTGGAGATTTACTCAGGAATCGCATGGACTTTGCAGCCAGGAGATTAAATAAAAAATCTTTAATTTAATTATTTGCCGACGTTTCGGTCGCCAATCACGACCTTCATCAGGGCAAATATTGAAGGTCGTGATTGGCTACCAAAACGTCGACAAATAAAAATTAAATAAAAGATTTTTTTATTTAATCTCCTGGCTGCAAAGTCCCTGCGAATACTGAGAAAATCGAAAAAACTGAAAAAGTACATCAGTAAAGTACTAGTACTCTTTGGCCGAAGCCTCATGTTATGTCCCCGGGGTGTATCTAACTTAAATATAAAATTTCAACCTCCTAGCTCTTTTCATTCTTGAGATATTTTGTTCACAGACAGACCAAGTTGCGAAGTGCTTTCTCACTAACTATATATTACATATAGTATATGTAAGAGAAAGTAAAAAACAAATATGATAATTGGACGGATATCCAGTCCTAAAGCATTAAATTTATATTAGAATAAGCTTATGTGCATGTGGCTGTGTGGGTGTAGATAGATTTCATGCACCCTAGTTTGGGTTCAGATTTCGCGGAAACGATAAACCGGAATAGGCCGATCAAACGGACGAGATCTCACCCCGCGAGACAGGATTACTATCCCTCTCGAAGGCAAGGGAGAGGGGGAGGGGGTCCCTAGGGACTTTATCAAAAGTTGCCTGTCGCCGGTGAGGGTAATCAACCCTCTATATCATTTATATATATCAAAAAACTGTCTCATATAACAACAATAAGTCGAGGATTTATTTATTTGCTACCGCTCTAATTGGTAATCCTCCACTCCTTAGATATTTATTTGTTCGATTTTGTTTTTTAATAAGTTGCTTTTCCATACAATAAATCCTCATTAGTCTGAGTAGGTGCTTCTTGAAAAAAAATCCGATTAAACGGAGTCGATCTGCATATCTCTTTAATAATAATGATGGCATTGAATATGATTAAATTAATTTCATGTCAATTGGATGTATATATCGTAATTGAAGAATCGTTCAGTTTATTTGACCTCAGATTCCGAAGAGTTAAAAAAAAATCTGGTGTGACTGGCGCACAGCACACAACTTTCTCTTACCTTCGGTAATCGAAAATTGTGTACTGTCACACCAGATTTTTTTGTGTCCACATATATTTAGTTCCCGACAGTCGGAACATTTGAATTCAAGATGTAAAATTTATAAGTATGGGAAAATATTTATATTTTGATAGCGAGGCGAATAGCTGAATCAGTATGTAGTCAAAATAAAAGGCCGACCAGCTAAGTTAATTTCTTTATTTAAGAACCCACAGCGACGTTTCGGTCGACTATGCGACCATCTTCATGGCTGTGGGTTT